>APFE030941589.1:135792-170167 GCA_000404065.3 Pinus taeda
CCCCACTTTTAAAAATAGGGATAATGAGGCTCTCAGTCCAAGGTTTAGGGAACCCTTGCTTGACTGCTTGATTGAAAAGCTTGTTGATGTGGGGGATGACGACAGTACCTCCAATTTTTAATATTTCTGCCTGGGAACCTTCAATGTCCTTAGCTTTCCCATTAGCCAAGCGATTAACCCCAAACTTAATGTCTTCTAAAGAGAAAACTTCTTTCGTTGTAAGCAGGGTTTCCAAATTATCCATGATATTTGGGGATTCATAAAGTTTTTTAAGATAGGAATTCCAATCGTGAAGAGCAATTTTTATTATCTCTTTAGTCTTCCTAGTCAAAATCTGCTCCCAAAATTCTTAAGAGCTAATTTATATATATTATAAATTATCATTTATAAAAATATATAAATATTATATTATGTTATTTTAAAATGGTCTTTATTAATTTAAATGAAATATGAAAGTGTAAGAATAGAGTTCCAAACAATTTTAATTATTAATTTTAATCCAAAAAAAATATTCTAGATGAGATTTGATTTAAGAAATTGATTTTGAAATTTAACTCTAATTTTACATCAATTATAATCTTATTCTTGAAAAGATAATATCACGACTAAAGACGCTTCTTAATTTTCAAATTGATTTAATTTTTTTTAATAATATTAAAAAAATTTAAATCACAATGCAAAATATCCTAACTAAATAACTAACTTAAAATAAAAAAATACGGCTCTGTTAGTAACTAAGTTAAAACAATCATTACATATAACTTTTAAAAATTGAACGGTGTACAGTTCTTGTCATGTAATTTTGCAAATTATTACATGGACTTTACAGGCTTTAAAATTGGAGTTGTTTATAATGCGATTTTTTGGAGATTTTGGTGACTGAATCTGGCGGAAGAAATTGAGGTGAAATCTTGATTTGTTGTAGTTAAAATGATTTTTTCACTACATGTTTGGATTCAGCACCCTGAAAAACACCTGAGACGTTTTGATTGTGCAGAAACTAACGATCAAACTTGTGATTCCAGTAAATTACTGCCGAATTTTGACCGGAAAAACCCACCAAAAAAACTGACAAATGCTTTAAAATTGACGCCTCTATCCTCGTTTTTCTTTCTTTTTAACCGTAAAACACAGCTAAATTTAAAATAAATACGTCAGAATTAAATGGCAAATAATTTAGGAAAATGTCAAAATTACGGGCCTATCAGAAAATTCGAAGTTTGAAATTATATATATATATATATATATATATTATATAATATATATATATATAAGGCTGGAACTGGTATTTCTAGAGTCGATGATTTTTTAGGGTGGTATTTTTTTAAATAAATTTTATTCAAATGATTTAACGTGCAGCGCGTTAATGGTTGGTAAATGGTAGCTTGACCAGTTATTGAGTCGTACGCTCTCAATTATTCATCCACGCGGCCAAAGTTTAAAAGGTTTTGGACAAAAACCCAAAATGAAAATGACTAGATACTTTCAAATCTCTGCAATAACTCCAAATTGCACAACTATCTCGCCATATCCAACTGTGGCCCTGGCGTGTTTTGCATGGGTTGCCATGAGATTGTTGAGGATTCTGCTGCTGCAGCTGATAACAGTAATTAGTTGGCGATAGTTACCTCTCGCCTGACCTCTATTATTCATTCACCCACTGTTCAGATCCAGAGCCGGTTGATGTTGTTTCATCGTCAGTGTTTTGTTGCTATGGCATGCCCTGCACCAAGAATTACTCCAGGAACCAAGTTGGTATTCTCCTGTAACATTTTGATATTTTGCCGTCTGATAAGTATATGCACAAACACAATTTTTTTTTAATGTAAAAACAATTATATTCATAATTTGTAAAATTTAAATAAAATTATTAAAAATAAATATACAAAATCACGTAAATTGCAATTTAAAAATAAAACCATCCTAACAAATTTAAACCTTGCATTTAATCCCCGCATGGACTAGACTTGCATTTAGATAAATTCAATATTTATGAGATACCTTACAATAAGGTTTTCTTTTGAATTCAATCTTCATCTCTTAATTCGTGTCTTCTTAACCATTAGTGCATCAACGTAGCCTGATTTCCTAGAGACTCATCTCGCTTCACCAACCACGGCAAAGGAAGGCGAGGATATATAATTTCTGCTTGATGAGTAACATGGGGATCTAGGTTTTGCTGATAATTTTCAGTTCGTCTCCGCTTATGTTTTTTGTTTTGTTTTTAAATGTTTAATCTCTTTAAATTATATCTACTAAGGATAGTATCTTTTAGCATGAAGCAAATGCGAAATTTATTTTAAATGTTTGGTTTTCTAAATTGATTTGATATGGTTTTCACATATGTATATTCACATGGTTAATTTCAAAATATTTTGCTGGAAGCTACGTTTATTTAAAGATTGGGTATTTAAAATATTTTGCTTGAACCTATGTTTATTTATAGATTGTGTATTTAAATTTGCGGTGATATCCATGGATTAATTGAAGAATAACGTATATGAGGTTGAAATATATTTTTTTCTCAACAGAATTTAGAGTGCATGAAGAGAATTTTCGCTTCTCAAATTTGATTATAGCATTATATTGTTGATTTTTATGAAGAATAACCTATATGAGGTTGAAATATATTTTTTCCTCAACAGAATTTAGAGTGCATGAAGAGAATTTTCGCTTCTCAAATTTGATTATAGCATTATATTGTTGATTTTTATAAAATCTAACACGGTTTTCCTAAAATAATGGTTTGTTATCCATTTCTTAGAGTTATTGTATGGTATTGTAGATTCAATGGATTAAAATGGTTATCACATTACATGGTGGTCGAATAGAGTTTTTAGTGGTTCATTATTGAGGTTATTGTGTTTTATGCTTTAATTAGATGCCGATGGAATTTTTGTATATGTCATCAATTTTAAATAAATGGTTTAGAATTTTATTGGCTTCATAAATATGGTTGATGTCAAATGATTTAGATATCAGTTTTTTTAATTAATCATATGGTTAAGATTTGGTCAAAATGAAGAAAACAAATAAGTAAAAGACGTTTCAAACCAATTAATATGGTTTATCCTGAAATCAATTAATCTGAAGGAATAAATAGCATGGATGCATCATTGCCTAGAGTTAGTCGTTGGTTAATTTGTTACGGAGGAAAGAAAATTAATCCAAAAGACTGATATCTACATTATGAATCACAAAAGTATTAGGTCAAATGATTTTCTTATGGTTTTTTGGTGTCCATGCACAATATTTATTTGATGATATTATTGGTTGAATAAAGATCATGAATGTCAATAATAACAATCAAACTTGTTAACTGACGTGATTGCACTCTTAGACAAATTCTTCCCTTCTAATCCATGTAGTTGCACGTGGATAAAGATTAAAGAGATGTATTCATACATTAATCTATAAGGATTCAGAATTGATTGCTTGAAGACGCACCAAAACCCAAGGAACATGTAGGTTATATGTACAATGAGAGGATAAGTGATCATGAAATTATGAGGTATTGGTGTAGGTGTTAATAATGCATCATTTTATACAACCAATGATAGGGTTTTGGTGTAATCTAATGATGATATGATTTTGTGTAATCTAAAACTAAAGTAAATGCAATATCAGAAACTAATTTAATATGCACTAGAGAATCTTTGAGTTATGAGCTTATATAGAGATGCCCTAGAATTGTAAAGAAAGTAAGTGCATGGGAATAACTGAGGATGATCCTCCAATAAAATGACATCTATACCAGTAATGTCATTATCATGATGGGGTTTAGGACGTGTTTAATGGTGGCACAACATTCCTTTACATAAAAATGTTAATTAACCATGACTATATATATTAAAGATTTATGTGTCCTTTTTTTAATTATCCATGTTATAGATTTACATATCCTCCTCATTTGAATATTCTACCTCTATGACAAAGCTTTTGCAATGTAACAATGGTATCCCCTTGGTCATTTTCTTCTCCAACACTTTCTCCTTGTCTCATTATGTTCTCACCCTCAGCGCTAGTTCTCGGTCTTTGACACTAAGCTTCATGTGACCCAACACTTATTGGGTCGAGGTTTGTGACAACCCCTTTCGTGTTATGCAACCAACTCATAAAAAGATAGATCAATGACTTAAAAATTATCCTCTTCATGGGGGAGACCTCCTTTACATTACATAAATGAACAATTCATGGATGATACAAATGACAAGATCTCCTTTTCATATATAGGAACCTAAGGAGTCACAATATAATCAAATCCTACATAAATATAATAATGTAAGGGTACAACAATAACAGTAGTGGGCTTCTATGGGGCACAAAAATAATAATATGGGGGCTACATGGGCACAATAATAACAATAAGGGTGATACATTAGTATTATAGGGACCTAACACGCCCCTCTCCTTCAAAAAAGTGTTGCCCTCAATGCTTGAGTAGTTCTAGATGCTTCCGTATAAAATTCTCATCCTCCCATGTTGAATTTTCAGTAGGTAAGTTCTTCTACTTAATGAGATACTCTAAAATTGATCAATTCTATAGTTGTCACGTTCTTGTGTCTATGACTGGTTCAAGCTCAAATATGCTTTTTCCTTCTTCGTCAAGTTTCGGCAACACTATTTGAACTAGAAGCTTGTCACCGATTGATGGCGATCCCGGTACAGGAAGGAGTGTGAATCACCCAAATTGTGAGATTATATCTTCTACTTTCGTTTGCAAGTGTAAATGCTGGTTCAATGGGCTCTTTGTCATCCACCGATAACCTTTAGAGCTTCGTTAAGATAGCAGCCCTCCAAAAATTGCAAAGTTCTCCTAAACTACCACCATATCTGACCCGACGGTAATACAAACCTTAGTTTAATAAAATTTTGAAATCCACCTTGTAAACCCGTTGGCACTTGCTCATCGTTGATCTATTCAAGGTCCAATAATCTACAATACTTCCCTGACCTCGAACCTACTCCACGCCTATCAACCGTCGATCTTGCTCCACCAGATTTAACGGCTCATATGCATATTGACCGGCTAATTTGTGCACTCCAAATCCACCCGAAAATTTGGTTTCCCTCTCTCTCCTCGCTGCTACGTGTCACCGTCTATATGGAATCGCAACCAACGGGGGAATTACCACTTACCGCCTTTCTTCCGCCCGATATCCACTTATGGTTTCTCCAACCCGCTTCAGTGTGTTAACTGTCATTTAACTTCTACACCCAAACACCGTTTGTCAATCTCGACCGAAATCTAACTATATAAATTAAATCTTCACGTCACAGGTCCTCCTCCACTGATCTCGACCGCCCATTCCACACACTCAGGGTTCATGAGAAACACAGTTAAAAAGAAAACACGAAATTTAACACAGTCAACATCATTTCATTCAATCTCACAGAACATCGATTAACTTCGAACTTCACAATAACACAGAGATTTCGAAGGAGATTATTCTTCAAGATTTGACAAAGAATTTCTCATCCACATACACAAAATTTTCCCACTTTACTAGATTCACTCCAAGAAAGCTAAATTTCTTCAACAGTCAAAATCCCTTTACAATAGTATGAAAATTACATAAGTACAGGTTCATCCTAACAACCAGATCCTAATTCAAAGGCTAAAAATTATTAACCCTATCTGCCTTGCGAGGCATTATCCTCGAGAATCTCCACTGCAGCTAACTAACTAAAACTTATTACATCATGATCAAATCCTATATTCTAGCTCTATGCTTAACTAGAAAAACATGGAAATTGATGACTAAAGGATTCCACTCTTTTGCTTGTAATATTTTTTTGTATTTTTGGAATAATTCTTCAAATTTGTCTTCAAGCCTTATGCTCCTACATCAGACCCCTGAGGACAAAATTCTTCATGGGCTCCTATCCATGAGCTCTTCTATAGAACTGCCCAATTTCTGTAGCATGTTTTCTGTTACCCAAGTAGCTTCAGCAATTGATTGATCCTTCCATTTGACCAAATACTGAAAGTACTCCTGTCCTCTGGTTTTCTTGAACACTTTCCTGTCTAAAATCCTTTCTGGCTGTAATTTGTTTGTTGTAGGTAACTGTTTTACCCAGTCAATTTCCCGTGTCTCTTAGTCTTCTTATGTGTCATTTACAATTTCACCTTCATACTTGTACAAATTAGCAACATTGAAAATTGGAGATATTCCAACATCAGGGGGCAATTAAATTTCATATGCATTTGCAGAAAATTTCCTTAATACTATGCATGGTCCAATTTTCTTGAACTTCAATTTTTTATACTCCCTCTTTGGAAATCTTTCCTTCCTTAGGTGTGCTAAAACCAAATCCCCAACTTCAAAGTTCACTTCTCTTCTTCTCATGTCTGCTCTGTTTTTGTACTTGGTGTTCCTATCTTGTAGTTGTTGTTTCACCTATTCATGTATTGCCTATATTTTCGAAGCAAAATCTTCTCCCTCTGCACTTCTCATCTCATCTTTTCCCAAGTTTCTTAACTCAGATACTCCTCTTGGATGCATTCCATAAACTATATGGAATGGACTCTACCGTGTACTCCTGTTAGATGAGTCATTATATGCATATTCAACCTGTGTGAATACTTGATCCCACTGCTTTGGATTTTCAGCAGTAAGACTCCTTAAAAGATTACCCAAACTCCTGTTCACAACTTCAGTCTGTCCATCATTATGTGGATGATAGGCAGAACTGAAACTCAATTTAGTTCCCAATTTCTTCCATAGTGTCCTCCAGAAATGTCTAGAAAATTTGGAATCCTTGTCTAAGACACTACTCTTAGGCAACCCATGCAATCTTACAATCTCCTTGAAAAACATATTAGCAATGCGAGTAGCATCACTAGTTTTATAACATGGAATAAAATGTGCAATTTTTGAAAATCTGTCCACTACAACAAAAATTGAATCATTTCCTCTTTGAGTCTTTAGTAAGCCCAAAACAAAATCCATACTTTCCATATCCCAAGGCTTATCTAGAATTGGTAATGGAACATACAAACCTGTGTTTTGGCTTCTTCCCTTTGCATATTGATAGACTTTACAAGTTTTCACATACTTTTCCACTTCAGATCTCATTTTTGGCCAGAAATAAAATCTGTTCAACTATTCATAAGTCTTATCTATACCAAAATGTCCTGCAAGTCCACCACTATGTTTCTCTTTGATTAAGTTCTCCGTCATAAAATAATTTGGTATGCACAACTAATTTCTCTTAAACAACAATCCATCTTGTAAAAAATAATCCAACCATTTATTCCTATCCATCAAAGCATGATTCTTACAAGCTTCAAATGCCTCTTTAAAATCTAAATCTGTCTCATACAATTCTTTAAGAAAATCAAAACCCAACACTTGAATTTGACTCTCTTGAA
The DNA here is from genome assembly GCA_000404065.3 of Pinus taeda. Lineage (NCBI taxonomy): Eukaryota > Viridiplantae > Streptophyta > Pinopsida > Pinales > Pinaceae > Pinus > Pinus taeda. The sequence goes on from APFE030941589.1 coordinate 143,168, forward strand.
ATAATGTATTTCTCCTACTTAAAGCATCTATAACTTTGTTTGATTGGCCATTTATATGCTTCAAGACAAAATTGAAGCCCTGAAGGTACTCTACCCACTTGGCATGTTTCTGGTTAAGCTTTGACTGTTACATAATATACTGTAATGCATGCTTATCTGAATAAAGTATGAACTCTTTTGACATTAGATAATGTATCCACTTCTTCAATGACTGCACAACTGCATAAAACTCTTTATCGTAAGAAGAATAATTCTTCTTTGAATCATTCAGCATTTCACTAAAATAAGTTATAGTTCTGTCTTCCTAACTTAAAACACCTCCAATAGCTTCTCCACTGGCATCACATTTCACTTGAAAAGGTTTATTAAAATCAAGTAGAACCAAAATAGGTTTTTCAGTGATCTTCTTCTTCAACAACTAAAAATTCCTTTATGCTTTAGCAGTCCATCTAAATGGTTTTTTATCCTTCTTTATAGTCTCAACAATAGGAGCATTGATCGTACTAAAATTCTTTATGAATTTCCTATAAAAACTAGCAAGACCATGAAAACTTCTTACCTTAGAAATACTTTTAGGTGAAAGCCACTCCATGATTGCCTTGATCTTCTCTAGATCCATCTTCAACCCTTCAGCGAAAATAATAAAACCCAAATACACTAATTCCTCTTTCATGAATGAACATTTCTTCGAATTCAGCAATAATTTCTCTTGTTGTAACCTTTGTATGACATAATTCAGATGTCTCATGTGCTCCTCCTTAGACCTGTTGTAAACTAATATATCATCCAGATATACTATTACAAATTTACCAATAAACTCCTTAATAACTTCATTCATGAGTCTCATAAATGTACTTGATGCATTTGAAAACCCAAAAGGCATTACTCTCCATTCATACAATCCTTGATTTGTCTTAAAAGAATTTTTCCACTCATCCCCTTCTCTTATCCTTATCTGATGATACCCACTCTTAAGATCTAGTTTTGTAAAATACTTTGCTCCACTCAAACAATCCATCAAATCTTCAATTCTAGGTAAAGGAAATCTATACCTGATTGTGATTTTATTGATGGCTCTTGAATCATTACACATTCTCCAGCCTCCATCTTTCTTTGGACTCAACATTGTTGGCACTGAACAAGGACTCAAACTTTCTCTGATCAGTCCTTTGTCTAGCAGTTCCTGAACCTGCTTTCAAACCTATTCATTTTATGTGGGAGTCATTCTGTAAGCTGTTTTCTTTGGTACATTTGCTCCAGGAATCAATTCTATATGATGGCTAATTCTTCTAATGGGTGGTAACTCATTAGGTAAATCATCAACAATGATATCACAATAGTTGTCCAACATTTCTTGAATTTCAATGGGTAAATTAGAAACTTTAGTAGAATTCATTATTACTTTGGGCTTGCAAATTACAGCAAAATTTACCTCATTTTCTTCAATCTGTTGTAAGTATTTCTTTCCTCCTAGTAATAGGGTTTTTGGATCAGTCTTCTTTCCTAATGTATCCTCTTCTCCCATAGGCAGCAATGTATGATTAACACCATCTTTACCAAACTTGTAGGTGTTTATTTTCCCATCATGCATAGCTCCTCTGTCATATTGCCAATGTCTCCCAAGAAATATGTGACACACATCCATAGGCATCACATCGCATACAATTTTATCCTTATATTTTCACAACTGCAACTCCACTTCACACTGTTCATTCACTAACAACTGATGTCCCTTTTGTAACCATGACACCTTGTAAGGTGTTAGATGTCTCATTGTCTTCAACTTCAATTTCTCTACCACTTATGTAGAGACCAAATTATTAGTGTTTCCACTATCAATGATCATCCGACAACATTTCCATTGAACCTTACACATTGTTCTGAACAAAGTCTTTCTTTGTGATGGTTCAACTATCTCTTTTGTTGGCTTGAGCAAAACTTTATTGACTACCAAATATTCTCCTCTCTCTGGTACACTTTCTTCTTCTATCACTACTGCTGCTTCTTCCTCAACTTGAGCAACATTTTCATTCCTATGACTTGTTCTTGAATTCTCTGGGCATTCAAAAGCTTTGTGTCCCAGTTTGTTACATTTGTAACATCTTACTTCTCTTCCTCTACCTCTGCCTCCTCTTCCTCTAGAAAAACTTCCTTTGCCACCTGCATCACCTTCTGTGGTTGCACGTTGGGTTGAGTTGTTGCTAGCTCCATCTCTAGGTGGTGTAGATCTTCCTCTACCACCTTGAATTCCTTTTCCTTGGAAAGTACCTCTTCCTCTAGCAGACTGCTTCCTCATGAGTTTTTCCTCAGCCTTAAGTACCACCTGATAAACTTCTTCTACTGTTTTAGGAGAAAGTATACTTATCTCATCTTGAATGTCCATCCTAAGACCATTCGCATATCTAGCCCCCTTCTCATTTGTATCCTCAGTTTGTCCAGCTCTTATACTTACGTTATAGAATTCCTCTGTATATTCTCTCACTGTCATAGACCTCTGCCTAAGATTCCACATCTGTCTGAACAAGGTTTGTTGATAATTACTTGGTATAAACTTACCTCTTAGCTTTGCTACCATCCTATTCCAATTTTTGATTGGTTGCTTGCCAAGAATCTTCCTTTCTGCCTGCACTCCATCTCACCAAACTGCTGCATGTCCTTTTAGATTGGTGACAACAAAATTTACTTTCTTCTCATCTTCTGTTTCTTCATAATCAAAGAATTTCTCCATGCCATTAATCCAATCTGTCAATTCTTCTGGATTCAATCCTCCTGCATATATTGAAACCTCAGTTTTTGGCCCAGTTGTAGATCTCAACGCTGATTGGAAGAATCCCATCTCATGAGTAACTGTTATAGTTTCCTCCTCTTCTTCAGTTTCAACCTTGGGCTCACTAACATCTTCATCATCTATATTTCTCCCTGTTGTCAATGCTTCTAATCTAGCCTGCAGCTGTGACATAGCTTCCATCACCTTAGTATTTGCAACTATTCATCCTCTTCTACCACGTCATTGTCTCCTTTCAACTCTAAAAGCTATACTGGACTTCCTTCTTTTGCTTCTAAGGTTCAATTCAGTGTCAACAGGTTGCTCTCATACCACTAATGATGGTTGTTTGGGTACAGGTAGGAGTGTCAATCTCCCAAATTGTGAGATTATATCTTCTACTTCCATTTGCGAGTGTAAATGTTGGTTCAATGGGCTCTCTTTCATCCACCAATAACCTTTAGAGCTTCGCTAAGTTAGCATCCCTCCAAAAATCACAGAGTTCCGCTAAACTGCCACCATACCAGACTCGATAGTAATACAAACCTTAGTTTAATAAAATTTTGAAATACGCCTTCTAAAACCCGTCAGCACTTCTTCACCATTCATATATTCAAGATCCAACAGTGTATAATACTTCCTTGACCTCAAACCTACTCCACACCTATCAACTGTAGATCTTGCTCCACCAGATCTAACGACTCATATGCATATCAGCCGACTAATTTGCGCACTCCAAATCCACCCAAAAAAGTGGTTTCCCTCTCTCTCCTCACTTCTATGTGTCACTATATCTATGGAATAGGTGCTAACAAGGGAATTACTACTTACCACCTTTCTTCCGCCCGATATCCACTTGTGGTTTCTCCAACCCGCTTCGGCTTGCGAACTGTTGGTTAACTTCTACGCCCGAACACTGTTGGCCGGTCTCGACCGAAATCTAACCATCTAAATTAAATCTTCACGCCGCATGTCTTCCTCCACTAACCTTAGCCATCCATTCCACACACTCAGGGTTCACGAGAAACACAGTTAAAAAGAAAACACAGAATTTAACATAGTCAACATCATTTCGTTCAATCTCACATAACGCTGATTAACTTCAAATTTCATAATAACCTTGAGATTTTGAAGGAGATTATCCTTCTGGATTTGACAGAGAATTTCTCATCCATACACAAAAAAACAAAAATTTCCCACTTTACTAGATTCACTCTAGGAAAGCCAAATTTCTTCAACAGTCAAAATCCCTTTACAATAGTGTGAAAATTACATAAGAACTTGTTCATCCTAAAATCCAGATCCTAATTCAAAGGCTATAATTTATTAATTCTATTTGTCCTGTGAGGCATTCTCCTTGAGAATCTCCACTGCAGCTAACTAACTAAAACTTATTACATCATGATCAAATCCTATATTCTAGCTCTATACTTAACTAGAAAAACATGGAAATTGATGGCTAAAGGATCCCACTCCTTTGCCTGTAATATTTTTTTGTATTTCTGGAATAATTCTTCGAATTTGTCTTCAAGCCTTATGCTCTTGCATCACCGATAACCTTCTTTAAGCATCAAACATGGAAAACTGGGTGTACTCGGAAAGATGCAGACAACTCCAATTTGTATACCATAGTACCAATCTTTTGCAACACCTTGTAAGGACCATCGTACTTGGGTGACAATTTATTATCCTTCCTAGCTTGCTTGAGAGACATTTGTTTGTATGATTTTAGTCGTAAAAATACCCAGTCACCTACATCAAACATTATTTCATTGTCATGTTGATCTACCTATTATTTCATTCAATTTTGCGCCAGATTGAGGTTATCCTTTAAGAGTTGGAGAACTTGTTTTTTATGCTTGATGTGATCTTCCACTTCTTAAAACTTTGAATTTTCTCTTAAATATGATGTGATGGATGGTGGATGATATCCATAAAGTGCCATAAATGGGGTCATTTTTGCTGCAATATGGAAGGAAGTGTTATACCACCATTCAGCTAGAGGTGACCACTTGACCCATTGTGTTTGTCTATCAGATATAAAGAAACGAAGATATCCTTCCAAACACTTGTTCACTATCTTAGTTTTCCCATCAGGTTGAGGATGATAAGATGAGATATGAGCTAACTGAGTACCAAGAAAAAAAAAAAAATTTGTCCAAAAATTTCCAGTGAAAATGGGATCTCTTTCACACACTATAATCTTTGGATTTCCATGAAGCTTTTGAATTATTTTCATAAATGCAGTAGAAAATATACTAGCTATAAAAGGATGAATAATGCATAAAAGTGTGCATACTTGGTAAGTATATCAACTAACACCATGATGACACTCTTTGCTTTAGACATGGGTAAAGTTGTCATAAAATCCATTGAGACCTCCTCCCAACGCTCACTTGGAATGGCTAAAGGTTGTAACATACCCATGGTCTTAATTGTCTCAACTTTATTTTGTTGGAAAACCAAACATTCTACTACCAACTTTTGAATATCAGATTTAAGGCCATCCCAAAAAAATTCCTTTTTGACCCTATGGTAAAAAAAGTTTAAATCTTGAGTTCCCTTCTAAGGGACAAGTGTGCAATTCCAAAAGTATGTTTTCTTTAAGTTGGAAATTCTTACAAAGATATAAGCAATATTTGTACCATAATGAATCATTGTTCCAGCTAAATGTATCATATGTACCGGGTTCTTGCTACAACTTTTGAATGAGTGACCACAACTCTTCATCATTCTTCCATTCATCCATTACTTCACTTATCCACTCAGTTTGGATAATAGAAATGGCACAAATAATGCTTCCACATCCTCGTCCTTTTTAGAGAGTGCATATGCAACAACATTTTACTTCCCTTTTTTGTAGATGATTTCAAAGTCATAACCAACATATTTGTCACCCATTTTTTCTTCTCTTCTGAAGATAATATTTGTTCCAAAAAGTATCTAAGACTATCATGATTTGTTTTTACCTTGAAGTGTCTTCCCATTAGGTGAGGTAGCCATTGCTTTAGTGGATGTAGTATTTCTAACATTTCCTATTCATAAATATATTTTTGTAAATACTTTCCTTTGATTAGACAAATTTCAAAATAAATGGGTCTTCCTTCTTGCATTGAGATGACACCAATTCCATTTCCTGAAGCATCACATTCCACAAGAAATGTTTTTGTGAATTCTGGCATAGGTAAGACCAATGCTTGGCACATTGCCTCTTTAAGATGTTCAAAGACATTCATTGTTTTCGAAGTCCAAAAAAATGCATCTTTATTTAGTAATGATGTTAGAGGTGCTTCTATTTTCCCATAATTCTTAACAAACTTGCGATAATACCTTGTTAACCCGAGAAATCCTTGAAGATGCTTTATTGTTGTGGGGATTTTACATTCCTTAATGGCTTTAATTTTGTTAGGGTACACCTTAACACACTCATGAGATACAATATGAGCCAAATATTCCACCTCCTGTACTCCAAAGAAAAAATTGGAGGTTTTTGCATATAATTGTTTCTCCTCCAATAGTTTGAGCACACTTTTAACATGTTAAACATGATCCTTCTAAGACTGGTCGTATCGTATAATATCATAAAAAAATACTGATACAAATTTTCTAAGGAAAGGTTTGAAAACAGAATTCATCAAACCTTAAAATGGGGAAGATGCATTACTAAGGCCAGAAGGCATGACCAAAAATTCATAATGACCCTCATGAGTTTTGAATGTTTCTCTCAGAATGTCTTCACTCTTCATTCTGATTTGATGATATATTGAATAAAGATCCAGCCTGGTGGAGTAAATTTCTCCATGTAATTCATCCAAAAATTCATCAATGACATGAATGTGAAATTTATCTTTAATAGTGATCTTGTTTAGCTTCCTATAATCTGGACAGATACATCATGATCCATCATTCTTGTGCACCAATACTACTAGAGTAGAGAATGAACTTTGACTAAGTTGAATTATACCTACATATAGCATTTTTGCAACCATACATTTAATTTCACTCTTTTGGGAATAAGGATATAAGTAACTCCTAATGTTTGGAGGAACACTTCTTGGAATCAAGTGAGTAACATGATCATGATCAAGAATAGGTGGGAGGCCTTTGGTAGTCTCAAACACCTTGGAATGATTGTCCAAGACTTTTTGGAGATCTGGAGAAATAGATGATTATGATGGTTGAACCTCTAGTGATCATAATTGTGCAATTATTCTTCATTATTCTTTCTTCATATGGTTTTTCATGTCATTAGAGTTAATTATATTTCCTAGTTTCCCCGTGGTACCCCTTAATTCAACTTCCTTTCCTTCCCAAAAAAATTTCAAGAAAAGTTCTTGAAAATTGAAAGCTATTGTCCTCAAAGATTGTAACCATTTGAGTCCTAGTAAAACATCATCACCACCCATTGGAATGGAAAGAATTGGAATATTCAATACATATTCCCCCATGGTCAACTTGATATTATGGCAATTTCTAGAGCAATTTATAGTTCCTCCATTTGCAACCATCACTTGGCATTCTGGTGCTGGATATAGGAAGCAATTTAGTTCCTTGGCTATCTTACAATGAATAAAATTATGTTACTACCAAAATCAATCAACACTATTACCTTTTCCTTCTTGATACATCCTTCTATCTTGAGAGTTTGAGGAGTCGAAATTCCCGCCAATGCATTACAAGATATGATTAGATTCATTTATTATTTCTTTAGGGTTGGTTGTTGGTGTATATCCACCTCTTTTTATGTTTCTTGCTCCTTTTCTTCCTCCTCTTCACAATCTATGTAAAATAATTTATTCTCAGCACACTTATGACCTTGAGTGTATTTTCTATCGTAATTGTAACAAAGCCCTTTTGCTCTTTTTTCCTCCAATTATTATGGTGTCAACCTTTTAGGTTGTGGAAGAGTAGGAGAAAAAACACTTCCATCCTTATAGTTGTGAGTGGTAGACTTCCTTATTGGCATAATTTTTATTTCAACTTTTATTACCAACCTAAATGCCTTCTCCATTGAATCAACTTCCCAAATAAAAACCTAATGTTGGATATTATATTTTAATGTCCCTATGAAGAAATCAATCCTATGCTCGTATGGAATATCGGTTACCCTAATATTCAATTTTTGGAAGTCTTCAACGTGCTCTGCCATTGAACTCTTTTGTTTGAGATTTATCAATTGGCTAAAGAAGGTTTATTTATTTATATATCCATAATGTTCTATCATTTCCTCCAAGAGAATTGACTAGGTGATATGTGGTTTACGAGAACAAATCCATCTATACCATACAAACTAATTGGGTTATAAATATAAAGATGCAATTCATAACTTTATCATATCGATCTTTGGAATGTGGTGGTTCTCAAAACCCACATTGGACTCTCTAGAATAATAATTCATATTCCTTTTTCCTCATCATGATTTTCATGAATTACCTTGACCACAAACTTGTTGAGCCTTGGGGAACATTACCCAGTTTTCTTTTCTATTACATTTTGCAACATCAGGTGCAACTTCTTCTTTGCATCTTCTATTGCTTCCAACAATCTTCTTAGTTCCATTTTCTCCACTTGGAGAGAAGAATTTATTTTTTCTAGTTCTAGGTGCCTTTATTTTTGAAAACTTTCACCCATGCTTGCAATCTAGTGAGAATAAGGTCCAATACCACAAGATTTTAAAATGAAACTCGATTTTCCTCTGACACTTTGAAATTTTTGATAAATATGAGTCTTTCAAAAGTTAACTTAGTTCCAAACATGATCAATTGTGAATAGTTAAGTTTTGAATGAACTTAAGGATGAAATAAAATCATATGCAATACAACATGGTAAGAATGAACAACCATGTGATGACATATTTCACCTCTCCAAGGCCACATCTTCCTGTCGTGCTCTAATGGCCAGGTTGCTTTATTGATCTCAGCAACAAAAATATTACAAAACTTTGACTCATAGAGTAAACCTCCTTCTAGAGTGGCACTTGTTTCTCATACAAAGAAATGTTCTCCTTTAGAGAACTGTCACTCACAAGTTGAATAAATAGCCAAGAAATGATAGTAAAAAAGGAAAAATGACTCTTACATTGAATGTGGAAACAAGTATGTGTACTCATTCTGAGATCAAAAAACACAAAAACAAGTGCTTCATAATGAAGTGTTGAAATGGTCTTTTCTCACCAACATACAAAGACTAGTCTGAAAATGGATTCTCTAATGAAGAAGCAACTGCTATAGATGCATCTGGAAGGCTAGAAAATCCCTATCTAGTCCCTTTCCATGCTCAAAAGGGCCTCCATATTGCTTCAAAACAATATTTGTGCAAAACAAAAGGACTTGGATATGTAAAAATTCCATCATAAAATGTTAAAATCACAAAAAATAACACTCCCATTGAGTTCATAACACCCAAAAATCCCTATGTAGGCTCTTCCTAGGCTTAAAAAGGCTGAAGAATGACCATGTTAGGCCTCTTTCTCCATTTTCTTGCTATATGTCTTGCAAATTGGCAAAACTAGCTAACTATGCGATGAAATCTGCCTTTTTCACTAACCACCAGTGAAAATTTTGACTGGTACTAGTGGAATTCCACTACAATTGGTGCAATCTATCACCTAATTTTATTGTGCCAATATGGCCTTAGTGTTGAATTTTTAGCCCCTAAGGGCAGTCGCACGACCACATATGGCTAGGGGCTGGGCTAATCGCCCATCCCCACCAGCTTAACCCCCGCTCCCCTGGTCAACGTTATGTGGAATTTAATATGGTCGATGCCTAGCTAACTTCTTGCCACTGTCGGTTTCGCTTTGTGCATGGTCATATCCATTATCGAGAGGAATGGAGGTCGGGGCCTATCCACCCAACCCCTTTGTCGTAGCTTTGTTGGTGGTCATAAGTTATACCATGGAACTGGGGTTGGGGGTTAAATCCCTACCCTTGTCACTTCCACTCCTCCATCATGGATATGTGATATATAATGTGACCGAGACCAGGGCTAGTCAGGTGGGCCCACCAGACCAACCCCTCCCCCTAACTCATCAACCACTGTAATTCAAATATAAACGGACCACTATTATATAACAAGTGACACCGTTAGCAGAACAGTAAAATGTTGGACCCTTACGAGGTTGAGGGGTCAAACCCCCCCAAGGCTGGTTGAACCATTATAAAAAATTTATCCAAACATCGAGGGCTAGGTGGCGCCCTCTCATTGGGTGATGTGGCACCTCATCATTGGCCCACCACAGAATCCAACATCCAATCACAAACTACCAACCTAGTCTATATGATGTTGCCACATGTTAGCACTTGATTGACCTATATGGCCCCCTACCCTAGACAATCAGTTGATGACATCATCTATACAACCTATCGAGTCAATAGCCCAATCAACCCTTCAACTTAACTTTCTAGCTATTTGGAAAAAACTTTAGAACATAATAACTTTCGCATACGATGTTGGATTGAGGCAATTCAAGTGTCATTGGAATCAATGACAAGACCTATGAATTGGCACTAGTTTTGAGTGATTTCGAGCACTTATTTTTTGAGCATATTTTCATACCCTTAATGATTCTAGATCATTTGGATAGACTTAGGATTAGCCTACGTCGTGTGACTTCAAAAGAGCCTAAAATTATTTGGAATGGGTGCAAATCATGAAGAAATATTTTCACAAATTAGGTGGGGGATTTAGGCAGATTTGATTGCAGCCATGGACATTCCATGGTGCTTGGGCACTTAGGTACTTTTCTTGAGTGAAGTGATGAATTATCCATTCCAATGGAAAGATAAAGGATTAAAATAATACTTGAAATATAAAGATAATATGTTCTAAAGAATGATCAAAGGCAACCAAAGAGTCGACCAAGAAATTTATCGATGCACAACTAAGATGGAGTATAACACACAAAAAGAAAATTATACCATTTGTTTTAGAGGCTGATATAATCGATGGTTGGAGCTAATAGGAGTATTAGCATTAACCTTCATTCCTTAAGGAAGGCATGGAATTATTTGGGAGGATTTTGTTTGACTTGAAGCAATTACCCTCCCCATTGCTCCATAGTTTCTGACCTTACTCCTAAAGCCAAAGGAAAAGCAATTTAGTTGAATAAAAAAAATTATGGCTTCCCAAATCACTCTGGATGTAAGACCCCTGCAAACCCCTCACCTAGATATTGATCACCTCCCATTGGACGACAAATATTTTCAAATTAAAGACGTTGTTTTCCCTAGCCATCTACTAAAACTCCACTGCTGGAGTAAAGATAAATACCTCAACCAGAATGATGACATTCACCTATGGGAATCAAATTTTCCCAAGTACTTGTTCCCACTAGTATACCTATTCCCAGAAATCATACACTTCTGCCAAGCTTGCTATGTCCCAATTCAAAGAGCCATAGTCTCTTCTGGCCAACAGATTTTATTCAGCATTACTCCAGAGTCAATAAATGAAATGCTACAGATCTAGCCAAACCCAAATGAGACCCCACTTTCCATTGAAGCCTTACTTGAACTCTACATAAAGCTTGACCTTCCCAAGAAAGCTCAAATCTTTCAGACTTGCATCATAGAAGAGTCTTATACTCCTACAGATAGTCATCCATATGCTGCCACCATTTTGTCTGAGAGATCCAGGCAAATTATAACCATGTTCTCTTGTATTCTAGGATACACCACTAATGAGCATGCGAATGAGGTTATACTTGCTTTCCTTTCTATTTTTTTCCCAGTCAAGCCTCAAGTTATAGTTTTTAACTTTGCTCAATTCTTGGCAGACAGAATCCATGAGTAGTTTATCAGATTTCCTAATGAAAGAGTATTCAAATAATCTTCAGTATTGTTTCACATGTTCCTATATTTCCAGTGAGACATGTTTCCAGTTAGCATCCAAAATTTAGACACTAAGGGCCATCCAAGATCTGCCATCTTTTGGACACCATTAATCCAAAGATATTCCACTACTTTTAGTTATAAAGAGTTCATTGATTCCTTTGTTTATCCAGTTTTAAACATGCTAACTAGTAGCAATCAACCCAAGATCAATGATGAGATTAAGAGAGTTTTACAGTTGTCTAAAAGTAGTAGAGTGGGAGACTGGTATCTATAATAGGACCACAAAGAAATTAGGACATATGGATTCTAACTCACTTCCTACAAGATGCCCAAATACCTCCCCATGAGGATATTTGCATTAGAGTATTTCAAGCAAATCATAAACTTAGATGAGGTCAATTTTTTGTCATCTAGGAATAAACCTCAGTTTAAGATTAAAAACCAACTGAGCCGTTTCATTTGTAATAATAGGGAAGTTGGACAAGAAGCAGCGAAAATCTTACATCAAATGAACTTCAATAGCAGTTTTATGTGGTAGTATGACCCTAATGGAGTCATAAACAAACTGAGGCTCAAATTCAAATTAAGTCCTTTCATACATGAGCAAAGGCTAGACATTGAAAGATATGCCAACTGGTCAGAATGGTTGGAAAATACCTTAATAGACGTGTAAAATACCTTATTAAATGTGGAAAAGAAGATAGATACTAGTTCCTTTCTGCATGTTCAAACCCTATAGGAACAAATGGGTGTTAGTCCCATTCTACAGACTCCATCCATGTAGGACAGAAATGTAAAAAGAACCAGGGAAGAAGATTCTAACTCTTGAATGAATACTACAGATGACAGGTTTGAAATCAACTATAGGAAGAAGCCCAAGCTTAATCTTGTAACTGAGCAAGAGGAAACCATTGAGACAGTTGAAATCATTGATACTGAGATAATGGTTGAAAAGAGTAAAGGTCGTACAACTTCAGAGGAAACTCATCAACCTTCTACCTCAAATACTCAAATTATTGAAAAACAACTTAGTATTGAAGTCCCTTCATCTAGTAAACTAGTGGATAAAGAGAATCATATAAAAGAGAAATAAAAAGAAATCAAGTTGAGGAATGAGGCATTAAAGGCTGAAAGATATGCCCAGTACTTCAAATAGACACCTGCCAATCAGAATAGATTAATGTCAACCTTTGACATTAAAACTGGTAAAATGCAAATGACCTTGCAGCCTAGATCATCAACAGACTACAGGAAGACAAAGTCTGAAGTTTTTGCTAGGGATGTTCACCCTATTGGTAAAATTGAATTCCATAAGAAGGCAGGTGAAATGATTTACTCTATAATGACTAGAAAAGCAATGAGTGTGCACAAGATTCAAAGTTCTCTAGACAACATCACAACACAATTTAAGCTAGAGAAGGCATCCTCATAAGCCAAGGATAACAGGATCAAGTCATTGGAAGACTTGGTAATTGAAATTGGATATAATCCAAATGATAGCAAGGCTGCAGAAAAAATAAAAAAGAAGCAAAATGAGGATATTGCTTCTTTGAAGAAACAACTGAATTCACCTCCTTCTGAACATCCACAGGCCAAGGAGGTCCTAGAAAGCCAAACCCAGCGGGATCAAATGATGGATCTCATTCTTCAATTAAATGCTCAATTGAAAGAAATGGAGAATTAATTGGACAATTTAATACAGCGGAAACAGGCCAACATTGAGACATCTACTGCCACTGCTATCCCTACAGTCACTACAATAGTTCCTTCAACTTTAGCAGCTACATTGGCCCCAACAGCTCCACTAGCTACAACACTTCCACCTGCAACAGCAACTACATCAGCAACATGTTCAACAATAGCAGTAGCTCATCCAGGTGATGAAGTAAGTAAACTGGTCAAATCCATGGAGGACATGTCTATTCATACCACTGAAATAAATAAACTTAAAGAACACATAAGAAGTCTAGAGGATGAGAAGAAATTGGCTCAAATTATGCATAAAAATGAAGTACAAAAGTCAAACAAGTTGACTAAGAGGATAAAGAACTTGGAAAAAGAATTAACATTGAAGGATCCACTTCCCCCAAGAAAAAGAGCGGCTATGGGCCAATATTATTGACTTTATCAATGATATTTGGCCATCTATATAGGTTATCTTTGAACAAAATGATTTAATCAAAGAGGTTGGTGAAGCAATTCAAAGGGTTAAGGCCGAACTTGGAAATATAACAAAAGAAGCCTCAAGAATAATCCAATTCCTTAACTCAAAGAATAAATATGAATTGTAGGAGTTTGACATAGATGACAAGACTGGCACTATACTAGAGGTGAAGAAAGTAATCACCAAGAGGAACCTGATGATGCAGCTTGAGGACAAATGCCAAACCATGGAGCTAGCTATAGGTAGGTTCATGGTCAAATTTGATTCTCTGAGGCAGAAAGGCCTACAAAATCCATTGGTGATAAATGACAGGTTAATGCCACATGAAGGCTATAACAAGAAAATCAGAGAAGTGGCAAGGGAGCAAGTCAATAGTTCCTCTATGAAAGGGATGCCTACAGGAAAGGTTCTTCACTAGACTTTTGAGAACCCCTTTTACCTCTAGCATGAGGTAAAACATATTTTTATAAATAAGCCAACCTTTGCAAAATACACAGAAGTTCATGAAGTCTACAGGAGAATGGTAAATATTAAATTACCAAATACAGAGACTTGGGAAAAATTAAATTTTTTACTATGAAAATGCAAGGTAAATAGTGCTTGCAGAGCAGTGAAACAAAAGCAGCAGATCAACTAAGTCAAAGAATATCATATGAAAGAGTATCAGTCAAAAGGCAAAGTAAAAGAATAGCCAGCATGGAAGACAAACATCAAAGGAGAAAAATCAAAAAAAGATCAAACATCAGAGTCAAATAAACAGGGACAACTTGCAACAGTTACATATCTGTCTCTATCTTCTTGCATGAAGATTTTTCTTTTTCCTTGAATAATTCCCAAAACAATTTGGGATATTTTGTAATAAGTTTTTGTATAAATACTTCATAATTCAAAGTATAGGGGGTGGATTGCTAAACATTTCTATAGTTGTATTGATCTGAAACCTAAGGGTTCATTGTACCATTTTTTCAAGTCAGCAGACTGGACTGAGTAATAAAGGCATTACATTACAAGATTCATGTGTTGGGCCACTTTAGTGAAGTATTTTATGTTTGTCAAATTGTTATCTTCTTAAGTGTTTCACATACTTGCATGTTATCTAAATTGAATGAAATAACTGGAATATTATTACAAAATTTGTTTAAGTACACTCTGTCTTGAATAATTATTCATTTTAATGTTTTCTTTTGATATCCAGAGTAGGGAATCCTTCATTGGTACCTAGTTTTGATTGACCTCTGTCATTTCCCTCATTATCCGGTTTGAGGAATACTTAATTGCTCCTTGACCCCGATTGAAAACCACTTCACCATCCAGCCTAAAAGATCTAAATTTACTCAGCTATCTTGCCTTGTGAACACTATCTTTAGAACTTGATTCAGTCCTATTTTATTGACACTTGACCCCATAGCCCAATGGTAAAAGGCATCCCTCTATCCATCTAAGTCAGTGATTCCACCACCAAATCAAAGTCAAAACCCATTCAAGCTTAAACAATTAGCCTAAAATCAGCCAACTCAACAAAGTTAAATCATAAAAAGAGAGCCCTCTTTGAGCATTAGGAAGGCTAGATCCTGATCTCAAAAGTAGGTTTGTGGTTACCTCTAATATTTCTTTTGACACAAGATAACAACCCTAGGGAAGTTTTAGAGTGATAATAGTTGAGATAGGATTTTTTACCAAATCAACCACTAACTCCACTAGCCCTTTGATATATTCAACCTTGATCATATCCTTGAGGGGTTGTTGTAGCCTTGCAGACAACCTCTGACTGAGAAGAGGTCAATGCCTAGGATAGCTATAAAAAAAGGTTAAAATGTTGTTATTTGCTATCCCAAAAATAACAACATTTTAATCTTTTTTATAGTTATCCTAGGCAATTCATGGGTTATAAGTTACTTCTATTTCTCAATTTGAGCAACCACTGGGCCATGACATGTTCAGTTGCAAGAAACTTTAGCTTTTTCCTTAATACTTGAATTTTTGACTCTACTCCTTGTAAAATTATGAACAATTGACTTGTATTTAGCATTTACTCCAAGCTTGATGATTAATTTCTTCAATTATTCATTCCAAGTATGCAAAGATTGTGAATTAGATTTCTCTAACTTCATTTGATTTATCACTTTCCCCAATAAGGTCTTTGCCTTTTTTGTTGCTAGTAAAGTTTTACTCAAATCACTATAAATGACCTCTCTAGTTTGCCTATGCAGATTAATTTTATCAAGCAATGTAATATATATTTCACTAAAATTCAAATTCGCAATCTTAAATCTAGCTACAGAAGAAGATGCTAATGCAGAAGGATGTGTGAAAGAAATTTCCAGCTAATTTATTTCCAAATCCATAGCTGACAATAGTCTAGTTTGATATCCAGGAACTAACTTAGCCTCCAATTGAGTAAGCACATTTTCTATGATCTTCCTATTCATTTCTTTGATCTTGTCAAAAGAATCCTTCAAAAAAGTAAAGGAATTCTTCTCATTTTCTTCAGGAATCAGGATGAAGGTGCACATCTTACCTCTCCCAAATGGCTTACCTACCTGGCGTGACGGTGTGTTGAGTTTTTCGTTGGGAAGAGGTCGCTAGTTCAAAACCAGCCATAACCGACTGCATTGTATTTTTTTTTGGCGTATTCAAAATTTGGTGTGGCAAGTTCTTTTGGAGTGGTGGTTATCATTTGAACTTGCCACATAATCGTTTGGCGATATTGGAGTGTGGTTTGAATAACCATTGGAAAATAGTTATGTTTAATATGATATGTGACAGTGATTTTATAATGTTGTTGGACTATGTTGTATGGGGTCACCCAAATGGTAGGCCGACCAATTGGTCAAGCGGGTTGAAACCCCATCGGCCCCAGCTCCTTACCACTTGTTGCATTTTAGATGGTGGCATTGCACCAAATGGTGGTTGGGCCTTCAGTATATGCGGTGGCATATATATATGTAGTGTGACGGGGTGGCCAGGATTGACTGCTTACCACCCATATGTTTATTATAATATGTTTTGACGGGGGTGTGTGGGTCTATCGGGCCCCACTCACCCCTTTTATAAATTTTTTATTTTTTTTTTTATTTTTTTTATTTATTTAATTTATTTATTTATTTATTTTTTTTTTTTTTTTTTTTTTTAGCTATAAAAAAAATGACCGATTTTTTTTTTTATCACTGGGCAAACTAAGTAAGCAACAAATATTCCCATTCAGATGGCTTGATTCCATGCATCGAGATTCTACCAATTGTTTCCTCATTAGTGACTGCCACTTGGCCAAGTTTGACCAATTATAACTTGAGTATACGAACTCATATTTGAGTGTCATTCACGTCGTTGGAATCAGGGCGACAAGAACTACGCTCTATTCCTAGTTTCACTTCAATATGGAAACTTTTTTTTTTGAGCTATTTCTGGATTCCGAGCATTCATGGAGTCATATGGATCACTAAGTCGTTTATATTTCTGAAAAGGTATTTTCAAGTCAGACACTTAGATTAAATCATTTAATATAATTTACAAGGTTTTATAAGATGTAGCATGAATAATAATGTTATGTGATTAAATAATTATCATCTATTATGTAATATTATGCTTTTCTATTAAGGTTGTATTTGCATGTTTCATGGATTTGCTATTGATATGGAGTTTGGATTTGCTTTTATTAGAGGTTTCTTATATTATTGATTTGTTGGATACAATAGCCTTGAATACAATAATTTCTACTATGTAAGCTTCATTTAGTTTTGTAATAGTCATTGACTCAACTAGCTATAAGAGTATATTTGGATTCTACTTGTGGGAACTATTGGTTAGTTCATAGAAATAATTGAATAACAAGCTGAAAAAAAGCCTAAGAAAAACAATATTATATTATTTTTTCACATGTTGCAGAGTCTAGACTGTTCAAAACCTTTCCCAATTCGATACTAAAGTCCACAATGCAAGGTTATACAAGTAATACTTTAGAGGTGTGCTTTAATTATTTATAACTATGGGTTCTAGAACATTAAAGGTAGGAAAAAGAAAGGTTTCATGGAGTGCTCAAGATATTTTAGCAAAGAAGCTCGAAAAGGAATATTGTATAAAAATCCCATGAGACAAGGTCATTTATGTAGGTCTCAACTGAAATCCTGACCCCTAGCCCATGCAATCTACCCCTTAGCCCCATAATAGATATATAGATCAATCTGAACCCTACAAATTTATTGGAGTCAACTTTCATTCCCAAATAATCCCCACCCAAAAACATGGTGACCATAGAGGTAGGCATGCCCGCGGAATAAGTGATAATATAGCATGAAAATCATAACATAGATCATACCTCAACAAAATTCTCGTATGTGATTATTGTCGAAAGTTGTTTCTTAAATATTTTACTTGGGTTTGCAATTTATGTACTCACTAATGACTTTACCAACCATGCGCCTATTACGACATGAACAGATACACAAAATAGTACTTCTATGAGATGAGCATGTACACTCTGTAGGTACACTAGGTTGTGCCTATATGACATGAACATGTACACTCTATAAGTACACTAGATTGAACCTTTGAGAGCTCGACCTTACATAGCCAGAGAAAGTGAAAGGGAAGGAATGTTTGTGAAGGGTCTTTGTCTTTCTGGTCCTTTTAGACACTTGAATTCCTGCATGAGATCATGACAGGGGTGCAACCATCTGCAATACTATCTTAGCTTTACAAGGCAGAGGACCAAAATCCACAAGTGTCGTTCCCAATTGTAGCACAACATTGAGAAATATATAAACCCCCAAAATACCTCAATAAATTACTAAATAATTTGGCTCGTAGCTTAGCATGCTATAACAAGCAAGACATGAGATTGGAGAGATAGCCTGAGAGTCAAAATGTTGTCGTGTATTGATCATCACTACAGTGGCTATGTTTTAATGATAGACTTTCCTGTTAGAAAATGAGGAAGGAATAAAGAAGAGTCATTTTCGAGCTAGCTCTGGGTAAGGACTTATTTTTGAATTGAGTCACAACAACACGATGCAATGCTAAAGTGGCATGGGTAGGGATTGCATGCTATGTTATGGAAACTGAGGATGAAGTGGTGCGGCACGTGGCCACCATGAAAGTGCCCACATGGTCCACTAAGGTAATTTTTAATTTTTTTTATTCCACGCGTTATGTTTAAATATCAATTTAATGACTCTAGCTAGCCTTTCTTCTCACAATCATGTAGATTGATTGACAAATATCATACCAGACTTTATTTGGAGGTGTGGAGGAACCTTGAGGTGAAAGATAAAGGCGAGCACATATATGGCTCACCCTCTACTTTAACAGGGTATTTTTAGGCCAATAAAAGTGTAAGACTTTATGTTGATCCCTCTGCTATAGAATTTACATGAATGATCTTTATTCTTTGAGGGTTTACCATGTAAAACTTGATGTCTTAATCTTTGATCTATGTGGGTTATTTCTCTCTCATGCTTGTTCATGTGATTATTATCCTATATTTTCCAATAGTTAAGTCATAGTGTCTTCAAGAAGACTACAATATTAGGTCACAAGGATCAAAGAGGTATGTAGCCACAGAGCAAGTAGAAATAGGAATCACTATTGTTCATAGAGAACTCTAAAGAGGTTGTAGATTCAGATTATGCAAAACAAAGGATACAAAAGAAAGGAATACGGAATACTAAATATAAGTTGAATATTTTTTTAAGATAAACCTTCATACAAAAGGAGGTTGAACAATTTCAATTAAATTGCACCAAAGTAACTATCAAAATGAAAATTACAAGTATAGAAATAATTATAATAGTTACTATACATGCTTTAATGCAACCTGATCTAAAATTGATAAGGATTATATGCTATGTGAAAACGCTTTAGCTATTGCATCTCTTAAATTGCAAATTAATTCAGCTAATCTATCTTGATATGCTAAGTTACTTTGTAGTTGATGTCAATTAGGATTGGTAGGGATTTTCTATGTAAAAGCCATTATAAGTCTCTAGGATTATTATGTTTATTTTACTTATCCAAGTTAGAAGGGCTTCCAATAGGGATTTCCTCGATCACTGAACATGGAGCAACACCCACCAAGGCTCATGTCATCACTACAACGTATTATCACTTGTGCTCATGTCTGTGCTTCTATTTTCAGTTGGGGTGTTGTACAAGTGTTGTAGTGTTTTCTTCTCAAAGATGTATGAAAAGAACCCCCTTAATATTGTGGATGAAAAACAATCTCAACAATATAAATGGTTGCTAAACATTGTAGATTTGTAGCAACTAATAGAAACAAAACCTACCAAATCCTTGATTTATGTCACAATCATAGTTAAACAACAAAAATGAATAGTAATAACTCCAATCATCTAATGGAAACCAAATATACAAAGAATAGTTTTATTATAACTCCTATGAAGGGAACAAATAAATGTTACTAGTCCCCCTCTATGGGATGGGTGCTTGGTTATCCTCAAATGTCTTTAGCTTGTGTAAAGTCTCTCTCCCCCATAATATGTAAACCCAACAAAAATATGGTGTGCGACAATGAAAATAATCAAAGTTACAACAATGAGTGTAACAATGAAAATAATCAAAAGTGAATGAATGGAAAACCCTTCTATATATAATTAAAATGATATAGTATATTATTTGTAATTTTTCAATTTATTTTTTGATTTATTTTCTTGTTCCAATAATTTTCTAATTAACCTTTATATATATATTACTTTATATTTATATACATATAATTTATACATTAAGTCCCATTTAAATAACTGTTAATTATCTAACAATAACTTTTTAACTAACCTTTAACACTATTCAAATTATTTTATATTTTTATATTCACATATTTTAACTAATTTTCTTGACCCTGATCCTAAAGTCAAAATTAGACATTAGTCAAGTTAGCCATGGGAGTCTTTTCTCACACTATTTAACATGCTAAGCTGGATCTGTTTCTTCAACTTGTCCTAACGATGAACCACACTTGTTGGTTCGAAATGCATCGACAAATGATTTTTCTTGTGATTTACGCCAAAGAATTCTCTTAAACTTAATATTGAGTTATCCTCGAATAATGAGCAATCATAAAATATTATTAACCCCATTCTTCGAATAATTACTTGAAATATTTTATTATATTTGGTTAGGAGGGAAAAAGTATTTAAACTTTATTTAGAAATAATAAATAAATAAATGATTTATTTATCATCTCAAGGAATTAGTTGAGGAATAATAAACAAAATATGGATTTATTTAATTATTCCTAAGGATTTAATCAAATTTGACAAAGAATAATAATTAATTAGTGATTAATTAATTATTCTTAGAGAAAAATAAGATAATTAATATTTTATTGTTTATTTTTCATAATTGGTTCAAGTATGATAAGGAATAATAATTGAACAATGGTTTAATTAATTATTCCTAGAAGAAATCAAATAAATAGTGATTTATTTTAATTATTCTTCATGGGTTTAACTATAAATTACTTAACAAAGGTGGTTTATTAAGTAGTTTCTCACAGTGAAAGCAATTTTACTATGGTAAAATTGGCTTTACATGCTGTACTTTGATCCATGTAGTAAAGTAGGCTAAATGATCAATTTTTTGGTGATAAAAAAAGGTAACGAGGTTTGTTCTTCATATTAGTTTATATTTTTAAGTAAATAAAGAAAAAACAAATTATTTGTTTCAAGCATGGTTTCATGCTCAAGTCTAGGTTAAGTATGTTCTTCACGCTTTTAGGGAGTTCTTGAGTAAAATATTTGAAATTGAGTGACAGTCCATTTGGACTCTTTGTAAGAAAAGAAAAATAAATTTAGGTTTAATAAAAGAGAGTCAAATTGACCTCTATAAGACCAACGTAGCCCTCGAGATGGTCAATTCAACTCACTCAAAGAGACATGTATGTTGGTAGGTGAGAACAACTATTTATTGTCATGAATCCTCCTCCAAAAGAGAAGCAAGTTTAGTGTTATCTCTGTGGAAAGGGACACAGGTTTTGTAGTAAGTGTGTTCATGTTTTGTGATGTAAAGCGAGTTCCAGTGGCAAGAATATGTGAGTTCCTATGGGAGAATAGACTTGTACTTGTAGGATTAAAGGACGAATCATAGTCCTATATTAGCGAGATTGAATGACAAAGCATACATGTAGTTGCAGGATTGAGGGCTGAATTGTAGACCTATAGTTACAGGATTAAAGGGTGTGCTATAGACCTATAGTTGTAGGTTTGAAGGATGGTTACAGACTTATAGTTACAAGATTAAAATACAAGTTACAAAACGATAGTTGTAGGACTAAAATCCTGACTTGGAGTAGATTGATGATGTTCGACTTGGTGAACGTTGAGTTAAATGAAGAAAGTTTTGGAAGGGCTAACTTCGTTCTTGGAGGAGGTCTAATTTTTTGCGTCTTGAAATTTTCATTTTGATTTGATTCTATAAGAAGGATATTGTTTGGGTTTCCCCAAGCTATGGTATTTTTCCTTAGTATGGATCCTATATCTTGTGTCTATTATATCTTATCATCTTCATGTTTATGTTTTGATAATTTCTTGATGGAGAATAAAAATAATTTAATAACAATCCAACAAAATTCACAATTAACTATCAAGTCAAGGAAAATCTACATCTTCCTTGATTTTTCAACATGGTTTGAGAGCCAAGGTTGGCAAAAGGAGGTTTGAAGATCACTGATGTTAGCATAAGTTGAAGGTACCTTTACAACAGTTCCTCCATCAATGGAAGGAAGAAGAAGTGACATACTAAGAAGATCCCGGCTAGCACTCAACTTCCTAATAATTCAACAGAAATGTGAATTTTTAAGTGGAAAGTTATTGAAATATAGAAATGTCACTGGAGTAGTATGAATTTCTCTACAAGGACTACATTCTGTGGAGGAAGGTTTTACTATAGAATAATACCAATGATACTAAACACAAATCTAAATTATTCATCTTGAATCTTAATTTTGTTCAAGGAAGAAGGAAATATACAAGGTCTACTTCTATTCTACAATAAGAAAAATTTGAAGAATCATAATTTAGGGACTTTGAGTAAAGATCTAAATCTTGAAGCATCAAGGATTGTCAAGGTATGCAAATTTATTACAAGATATTATTACAAAATTCTATGATCCAAGTAAAATGATAATTCAATTTGATCATAAGGCAAGATGCATCTTTTATAATGGTGCAAAAGGCATATCAATGATTCAAGATATACTATATCATTTTTTTGATCCAAGTCACAATATGGACGATGAAAATAAGCTTAATATGAAACTTGACAAGAAATGATGTGAAGCCTTAAGATAGTATGCTTGATAGCATAACAATGTTTCATAACAATGGTAGATTAAAGATAGAAGCATGTCATAAAATTCTTTATGAAAATACCAGGAAACATTGTAGACACTAGAAACCTAGTCGAGTTGGAGAGAAGGTCAAGTTTGATGTGGTTTCTTATGTTCTGATCTAGTACATGAATGGAGGTGTTGGCCGAGTTTGGAAGGAGTATTTCTAGGTACATTTATATGACACATTTCTCTTATTATAGTCATTATGGAGGTAGAGTAAGGCTAGTAAGGCTACAAGAAGAAAAAAATATCATTCATAGTGCAACAAAACATAAGCCAAACACATCTTAATTTGTCGCACAGACTAGGAGCAGGGTTGAGTAGAAGGAAGAACTGTCTAGGATGTTTGTGCATGGTTTTTCTAGCAACCTTCTCTATTTTATATGATGAGATATATAACATGTGTTTGGAGAAGGGTCGAACCCTATAACTCAGCACATAAGGGTGTCATGAGACCTAAGCAGGTTTGATAACTATCCTAGAAGGGAGAGAGTAGGAGTAGACTCAAGGGTGATGAAGGTAGCATAATTTAGAGGACTGTTTCTAGCAGAAAACTTGGGACAAATAGGATTTTTGGATTCCCTAACTAGACTGTGAAGCTACAACACCATGCACAGATCCCAAGGTATGTATAATTTTGTTTCTGTTGTTATTGCTTATAGTAGATATTTGGTCCAAGGTTGGATTGTTTGTTGGGAATCCTAAAGCTATTGAGGGGTAAGTAGGTTCCCATAGAAGCCCTACATATAGTGTCTTTGTAAAACTGAAGGATTCTTGTGTGGGTTGGTTTTACAAGTCTCCGGTACAGTTATGGGAATAAATCTTGTCAATATTGTGTTGGCCGTCTAAAATTCCCTAGATCAACTATCTTTGGTGGAGTAAAAGGGTTATAAATGGGTTGAGCATGAATCCCCAAGTCTAAGATCTTTTAGGAGAAAATTAGACGATGTGAAGGTTGGTTAATGTGATACCCTAGTGCGATAAATAAGGAGAAACCTTATCATTGAGAGAAAAAGTAGATTGGAAGACCATGATCAGTGGTGTAGTTAAAGCAATGCAAGAAGGCATCTTATGAATAGGTCTCTTTGTGAACTAGTAGTGGTTGAGGAGTAGATTTTTCACAATTAAGTGGGTTGTTTTTTAAAATGCTAAATTAGTCAATTTTAGGGCAGAAGTGCAAATCCTAGTTCCATGATTTGGAATAGCCTACAAAGATTAGAAGGAAGCTAGTTGAAGTCCCTATGAGTTGGTGATCTTTGAGGAGGAGGATAACAACTAGAAAGTAGAATTATTTAAGATGAAGGAGTTTTGTTAACTAATAAAGAAAAATTGGAAAGGACAGTCACGTTGTTGATTGACTAACATTGTGATAATCATTCTATTGAATAAAGTATGTGATGGACTATCTTCAAGGTAGAAAGCAGTGCAACAAGTAGTAGTGATCACACTTAAAGATGATGTAGGTGAAGACCTCAAGTAAAAGATAATGATATGTTAGGAGGCAGAGTTGGAGCCCTTGAAGTTGTAAGGTAAGCAGTCTTAAGTGATAAGAGGGATGGTAGAGGAAGGCTACAATTAAAAGTAGTTGATGTAAGAGAAGTATGAGTACTTATGACACAAATTGAGGCTTCTTGATAAATCCTCCCTAGTTGAGAGGGAGTGAGCATGAATTTCTTCTTTGAATTTGATATGGAGTAATATTGGAATTTACTCTACATGTCTCATGCACTAAGCCATGACTAACAACTTTAAGCCTAGTGCATGCATCACAGATATGAAAATGACGATTTGAATTAGCATGTCTCTCCTTGTGTCAGGTACTATTATGGGTTAGGAATGATAGCCTAAGTCAAGTACATGGACATGGATAAAGAGAATGGTGGATTGGATAAGCATCTTGGACAGACATTATTGAGTCATGTAATATAATGGATTAGGATGGAGATCCTATGTCAAGTACATGGAATTGGATAAGAATGGTTCAATGGACAAAAATTTGCATGACAAAAATTATCTAATGAAAGATATAATCTGGGTATCCTAGGTGGAGTATGTACCTCGGTGAGGCAGTGTGGTTTCCCATGGAATCCATCCCAACATTGTGTTGTGACCTTGTGGAGAGATAAAGTGTACTTGTCAAGGCCTTGGTAATGTGACACTATTAACTATGATGATGAGTGATTATTATCAATCAAGATCCCTTCTTATGAGAATATTTCAACTTGAGATAGACCTATTGAGTCATTGTGATACCTCCCTAGTTAAGAGGGAGTGTTGGAAAAGTAAATAGGTTCAATTTTCATATTAACTTGTATTTTTGTGTAAATAAAAAAAAAGAATTGTATTTGTCTTAAGCATAGGTTTGAGGCTCAAGTCTAGTTTAAGCGTTTTCTTCATAATTTTAGGGATTTGTTGAGTTAAATTTTTAAAAATGAGTCAAAGTCCATTTGGAATCTTTGTAAGAAAAGGAAAAAAATTGCTTAATAAAAAACATTAAAATTTACCTCCATAAGACCAAGTCGGCCCTCCAAATGGTAAATTCAGTTCACTCAAAGAAACATGTATGTTTGTATGAGAAAACAAATATTTATAGGTGTAAAGCCTCCTACAAAACATAAGCAAGTTTGATGCTATATCTATGGAAAGATATGCGAGTTCTATAGAAAGTTCGTTCATGTTATGAAATGTGAAGCAAGTTTTAGAGTTAAGTGTATGTGAGTTTCTGTGGGAAAATAGACTTGTAGTTGTAGGATTGAAGGAAAAATTGCAGACCTATAGTTACATGATTGAAGGATGAATTGTAGACCTGTAGTTGAAGGATTGAGAGATGAATTGTGGACCTATAGTTACAAAAGTTAACGACGAGATGCAAAACTACAGTTGTAGGATTAAAGGACAAGTTTCAGACATGTAATTGCACGATTAAAGGATGAGTCATGGACCTATATTTGCAAGACTGAAACTTTGACTTGGAGCAAATTGACCATCTTTGACTTGGTGAACATTGGCTTAATTTGAAGAAATTTTTGGAAGGGCTAACTTGGTGCTTGGAGGAGGTATAGGTTTTTGGGTCTTAAAGTTTCATTTTGATCTAATTCTATAAGAAGGAGATTGTTCAAGTTTTCCCCAATTTGTGGGATTTTTCACTAATGTGCAGCTTATATCTTATGTCTATTGTCTTTGTTTATCTTCATGTTTACGCTTTGATAATTTCTTGATGAAGGAGAATAAAAATAATTTAATAAGAAGGCAACAAAGTTCACAAGTAACTATCAAGCCAAGGTAAATCTACATCTTCTTTGATTTTCCAACTGGGGGTCGCTGCAAATCCTAAGCAACATATGTGGAATAGATAGTTTGAACTCATGGCTTCAAGCTGAAGGATTCCAACTTGAATATAATAAGAATAGGGGTGGGCACTCTTTCCATGTATGGACAAGAAGAATCTAGTGAAAAGAAAGGAAAAAATGTTAGAAAAGGTAGTTGTAACACCCCTACAACTATGCCTTTTAAAAATTTACTAATTTCAGAAATTAAATTATTATTGGATTGAATGGTTGTAGAAGCCATGATGGTACTTTTGTGATGATATAATTTTATTATTATTTGAGTTATTAAATAAATTGTTTGGAAACAGTTCAGGAGAGAGCACTAAAGATTAGAAGACTTCTTGCCATTCTAGAAAACATTGTTGGTGGTTAAGTCCACGTGATGGACCTTCGCTAAAAGTATTCTAAAAATCCCTAGAGAAAATAGTTAAAAGAAAGTAAACGAATGTTATGAAACCAGCTCAAGAAAAGATAGAAAAGATAGATCAACGCCTTAGAATTCAACCTCTTCGAGGGGGCAACCTCCTTTACATTACATAAATGAACAATTATTGGATGATACAAAT
>APFE030941591.1:2446-42752 GCA_000404065.3 Pinus taeda
GTAAGTATTCCTTGCATGGAGAAGGATCTATTATAGGAGATTGGAGGACTTGTGGCCTATATATTGAGGCCTAGGTAGTCCATGATTTTCATCTTCTGATTGAAGATCATTACAGTATAGAGAGAGCAGGATAGCTATTGAGATTATTCTTTTTTTATGTTGAAGAGGATTTCCACTTGATTGATAATACATAGATGGGGTTTTAGGCTGGTGCTTTCCTCGGGTAAATTCTTCCGTGTTATGTGTGATTGATTCCTTCTTATCGGTTATATGTGTTCATGCTTGATGTTGCTCATGGTTGATTAGCTTCCGCAAAGTTTATGGTAGATGTAGATCTAGTATTATGCTTTAGTACACTGCATATATCAGTTTGATCTGCAGGTGAAATTTCTACATGATATCAGTGAGCTAGCTGATTTGTAGAGAAAATTCTACAAATAGGCCTATTGGCAGTGGAGCAACACTAGAAACTCGCTTAAAATTATTGAAGACAATAAGCCCTTTGTCATGCTCGTTGCACCATCATAAAAGACTTTCATGTGTTAACTCTTGTTTTAGTGTGTAAAGACTAAGAGGACCTAACTAGGGCATAGGAAAAGGGTGCCATATTTGTAAAAGGTCAAGTAACCCAAAGGGTACCCAGATTCTCTGTATAATACTTCCTTGCATCATTCACATGACTTGATCAGTTGCAAGGATGTAGGAAAAGATGCTAGATTATACCAGTGGTTCACCAACTATTGTAGCCACTACAACACCCACCAAAATTTTTTTCCTAACACCAAATTTTGCCCCCTCCCGCATGCTTTTCAAGGTCCCAATGGTTAGGTTTGTGTTTTGAATTGGTCAAATATTGTAACGTCTTGGTTGCCATCAAACCTCATGGAAGTTTATACTCTCACAATGTGTGTTGCGTTCATCCACCTGGAATCATGTTCTTTTGATTTCCATAGAGTTTGAAGGATCTTCATTACATGCATGTTCTTCCTTGATTCCAACTCTCTAAGCTGCAACTTTAATTTGATTCATTGACATAGTGGTTGCATGATCGTTGGAATTGTGAGGAATTTTTTGTCAATGTATTCAGTCATTTAAGGCATCCATATCACATGCAGTGTCAAACATGGCCACAAGAACCTCTTATAGTTTTACAACATCTCATTATGTTACCTATGCCTGCTTTGCCTCATCGTGTCTCATCTTTATCTATGGTATTATGGGAAATGTTATAAAACTTTTAAATATATATATATATATAATATATATATATATATATATATTGATTTTTATAGCATTTATCATTGTAGTCTAATTTTTCTCAACCTACTGGTAAGTAATACAAGTTTGTTTTTCTCGGTTAGAGACACCATTTGAAGAACTACTAGTTCTATTAGTTGAAACTAAATTTCAAGATCTAGTGTTTTCTTGTGAACAATTGGACTTGTTCAATAGATGAATGTTATTAGTACTTAGATATATTGGTGCATAGTGCATGTGCTTTCTAAAGGTCTCCATTTTTGAAGTTGTGCCTAACTTGGGTATTATTGTTTGTAGATAATAAACAAATATGTTGCACCCATCACACAACCTTTTACCTATAAACTTTTGTATGAGTTGGTTGAGATGAAAAAGGCCTTACTTTGCTCAAGAATGGTTACAGATCATTGTAGAGGCTTGATGTTTTGAAATGTTAGAATATGAGTTTGAATGGTATAATTTTAGCCTATTGCATCCTTGTCACAAATACTTTTCTTGTAAGCCTTGACAAATACGATAGCATGCAAGCCATACGATTTGATGGTTGTTAAATCTCCAGCTCAGGTTTGAAGGAAAAGTCACAAATCTCCAATGAGAGTTTAATTCATATAGGTGCTCAGTCCAAGAGATTAATTTATAAATGTTTGTAAGAATTGGTGATATTAGATTAGGGATGCTTGCCAGTGGTTCTCCAAAACCAAGAATACTCAATCTATCCTAGTGTAGAGGTGTCACAAATCATGGGTTGGAATATTTGGCTCAACTAGGAAAGATTTATAACCATAATATTTGGGGATGTTTCCTAATAACATCTGTTGAGCCCCAAACTTGCATATTTCCTACACCTTTTTCTAGCTTCTTTCCATTCATCTGAACCTCCTAAACCATCAATATCATTGCATATTAGTTATAAAAGAGCATTTAAAGTGGTTTCTTGACTATGTCTTTGTGTTGCTGTTTGAACTAGATTTTTGCTTATGAGCTGCGGAATCTTGTCACTTTCTGTGGCTAGCTCAACTTTCCGCAGCCATTTTGTTAAATTCTATATTGCAGGTGTCTTCAGGTGAATTGAGCCACATGGGCAAGTTGAAAACGACGTGGACATGGACCGAGTCCTATTGGCTCAGTCGAATTCATCAAAAGAGGCCCTAGTCAAAGGTAGTCAAGCGGTGGTCAACCTAAGAGTCCTGCGGCGACAAAACTTTGTTTTTCACCACGTGAAGACTTGCGTGGCCGTTCCTAACTCTCAGGGGACGTACTAACACATGTGGACTTCTCCATAAGTCGAATCCAACAACCACCCTCCAAATATTTAATCTTCACGGCAGCCATAATGCTAGATTCCTAGACGTGGTTGTTCACGTGTCTCTTATTAGCACAGATTGTAGGAAAGTAGTTATGTCATTCTCTGTTATAAATAACGTGTTCTCATACACATATTAGTTAGCGTTTGTAATGTAATTTTGACTGTTAACGATCCCACTGTGCCATGACTTTATTTCTGTGTTATGACTGCATTTTGAATACATGAGAAGACTCTGTTTATAAGCTCTATTCGTGGTTAATAGTTTTTGCCCGAGGATTGTGCAAAGGGCCCCTGCACATGCCGAGGTTTTGTTTATTGCTGTATAGTTTCATGTTTTATTTCCTTAAGTTCATTATGCCATAGTTATTCACGTGTATATATTGCATCTCTTATGGTATTAACGTTTTGCTTCTGTCCATAATTTTTCATGCTTTATACTGCTGTTAACTGATCAGTGTCTTTGTTCCAGATTACAGTAGGCAGCCCGGGAATTTGCACATAGTTTTACAATAACTAATGACATGGAATTAGTCTTGTCCTTCTATTGATTTATTTTTCTTAGTTTTTAATTCCAGCACTGTCTTATTTATTTCAGTTTTGTACTTTTGCTTTATTAGTTAGATTAGATATTAAATTACTCATGTCATTATCAATTACCTCTGAAAGCCATAGCGAGACTAATGGTGAGCGATTGAAGGATGAGTGTGTAGCTTGATATTAGTTTATTTTTCTGCAAGTTAGATATTAAATTTCTCATGTCATTATCAGTTACCTCTGAAAGCCATAGCGAGACTAATGGTGAGGGATTGAAGGATGGGTGTGTAGTTTGATATTAGTTTATTTTTCTGCAAGTTAGATATTAAATTGCTCATGTCATTATCAGTTACCTCCAAAAGCCATAGCGAGACTAATGGTGAGAAATTGAAGTATGAGTGTGTAATTTGATATTAGTTTATTTTCCTGCAAATTAGATATCAGATTGCTCAAGTTGTTTATGATTACCTCCGAAAGCCATAGCGAGACTAATGGTGAGGGGTCAGAATATGAGTTGATGTAATTTGATTTTATATTTACTTTGCTTGCAATCCTTGGATTTCTTTGAGCACAGTTTCTTTTGTATTTAGACAGTAGCAAGGATAATGGGTTTCATGATCAATAGTTCACAGTTTGTTTTGACTAGTATAGTGGCACATTTTCATTTTCTTTTAGGAATTAATTTTGTCATTGCATGTTTTAAACCCCTTTTGAAGTTTGAAGTTTGGAAAATCATTATAAAGGACATCATTGCCTTGAACATTTATATCCATACTTGTCTTTTAGAATTTCCATCTCACATTAGGAAATCAACGAAGATAAAAACCCCCAAAACATAAAAATAAAAAACGATAAAAGTAATAAATAGGTTATCTTGCACATATAGTGCGCCGCACTTCGTCAGCTTACGAATCCCGGATTGACAATTAAATGCAGCAATTTAGGACACACTAAATTGACCAAACAATTTGCTTTTCATTTACTTTTTGTTGTTCAACGCTTGCCTTTCATGCTATTCTTCTCATGGTTCTAACATAAAACTTGACATGCATTTACCTGTTTCCAATCACAAACAACATAAGAGAACCATGCACATGAAGCAATTGACAAGCATGTGTTCTAAATCTGTAAATGAAATTAGCACAACAAAACTAACATTCAGTTATAGATCAATTGTCTTCTTAACCTTCCCTTGTTTCCACTTCTTCTTCCCCTCCTTAGAAGATTCATGGCACTGTTTCTAGTTTAAACCACTTGGTTTCCCTTTATTTTGGCCTATGCTTTCCAGATATTATACCTATACGCATGCCTTGTCTATTTTCCTTGGCTTGAAAAGCATCACTTTATTTTATATATGGTTTTGTAAACCTCTTAGATACTTGAGAAGTAGATATGGTCTCTTGGAAGATATACTTATCATGATGCCCATTTTTCTTATTAATGATGTACTCATGTACACTTTCTATATGCCTCTCCTTGAAGTAGTGTCATCAAATGCATTGGTACTCTACATAGCCAATAAGGTAAAATTGGGTCTTAATGAGGATTTTGAATTCCTTCCACCTAGTTACTGGTAGATCACTGATTAGGTGGATATTGGTGGCCACCCACGTATTCCACCTAGACCCCCCAGTTAGTTTCACACATTTCCTTGTTCATTTCAGCATTTACTATTTTTAGCATTTTTTCGGGACCTGAACTTCTGGAGCAATTTTGACCCCCTAAACGACGTTTTTTTTGGGGTTTGCGATAGGCCAGTTGCCATCACAAAGGGCCTACGATGAAACCTATAGTACTCAGCAAGACCTTTCCAACAAGGTATCGTACATGCCAAACGGAGATAATATGACCAAGTTACGACCCCGAGAAGTTGGCTGCCCAACTAACCCTAACAGGGCCCACAAACTCTTGGTGTTACATCTCCTACAATTAGGGTTTTAGTTGTTTAAGGTTTTCTTATGTTTTCCAATAATAAATAGGCCCTTGAGACTCATTGTAACACAGTTCAGAGGTGTGTAGCCGCCATATCTCTTCTCAGATATAAGCTACCATTGCTTAAGCTATCTTATTTCCATTATGTTTGTAAGCATAGTTCAGTATTTTTCTATTAATGAAATGAAGTGTTTTTATGTTGCATCTCTATGTTTATGATTATATCTATGAGTTTTTGCGCTCATGTTTAAGTTCAAATCAGTGGTATCAAAGTGGTCTGCTCTTTCTTTGTTTTTCTTTGCATGTCCCCAACAAGGTCAGGGTATAAGGAGTTAGGGCTTGATATAGTTGAACCATTGCAAGATCAACCTCACAAAACCTGATGACCTCCCATAGAATAAGAAAATAAAGACAAGGAGACAGGAGATCCTTTCAAAATGTTGCTTGAGGAAGCCCTCGAGTGACAGAGGGACATGATGATGGATAACTTTGCCCAGATCCTTCGACAACTGCCCACAGGTGATGCATCTTCATCTAGCAGCCACTCTGGAGGTGCCACTCCTTTTAAGGTACAAGTTAACTTTGATATTTCCATATTCGAAGGCCTGATAGATGCAGATTCCGTAGATAAATGGTTAAATCTTTTGGAAGGATATTTTTCAATTCATGACTTTTCCAATCGGGAAAATATTACTTTTGCACTTCTCAAACCACCCCACACATCAAGAACTAGTGGGAAACTTATTGTGAAGAAAAGGACGAGAGTGAACCCTCGCTATTTTCAGCAATAGCCACTTGGAATTCTTTTCGAAATGCCATCAAGGAACAATATTACCCTATTGGGATCTATGAAGACAAATACATAAAGTGAACCATGCTATGACAAGGAAGGGACAAAGATGTGCCAGAGTTCACAAATATTTTCCATGCCCTTCACACAAAGTTAGCTATCAAGGACACTGAGTGAAATTTGATGCTCAAGTACCATGACTGTCTACATAATTACGTCCAGTACGAGATGGAGTTCCTGGACATTTCCTCGATCGACACAGCATATCGGTACACTGTCAATATTTAGTAGAAGTTTAAATGGAAGAAGCAGGACTTTGGATCTACAAATCTAAAGCAAGCAAAAGGCACCCCCAAACCGTAGAACAAAGGACCAATCCAAGGCATAGATACCTAGGAAAGCCCGCCGAAGCTGCAAGAAAATAGTAACACCATGAAGATGAAGAAGGACACGGGAAAATGGTGTGAGTTCCATAAGAGCTCCACGCACAATACAAGTGAGTGTCGAGCCAAGCAGTCACTGGTGGCTGAGCTGAAGGCTTTTGAATCAGAAACAGGTTTCGACTTTGAATCAAAACCCGATAAGGGAACTGACAAAGGGAAGAAAATCATTGATGTGAAGCCCAGTGCCACCATGGCCACCACCCAGATCCAAAAGATTGAGCCTAAATATCCAGAGGAGGGGGAACGCCTCTTTCACTCACAAATGCGGGTGAAGGGTTCTCTGATGCAGTTCATTGTCGACAATGGGATCCAAAAGAACCTCATTTTAGTAGAGGTCATCAAGTGTATGGGCATAAATACTACAACACATCCACAACCATACACCATCGGGTGGTTTCACCAAGGACGAGATCTTCACGTTAGCCAATAGTGCCACCTTCCCTACAACATCAAGCCCTTCATGGATGAGGTACTGTGTGACGTTTCAACTCCTGAAGTTTGTGATCTATTGTTAGGAAAAACGTACTTGTGGAAGCTAGATGTTGTATATGAGTCTACACCTCACTCTGTGATTATTAATTTGGCTAATAAGTTGTGCAGGATACCAGAGGTGGCCTCGCCTATCGCCGTCTCTTTGATCACTACAAAGCAGTGCAGTAAAATCATTTCCCAGACCAGGAAATTTGTTCTCCTTATGATTTGGCCCCACGACAAGAAGAAGGTTGCGGCCATGGCTTCCAGGCAAGGCTCCTCTGCACAACAACAACAGATGGACAAGGTCGTGAAGTACAGGGATATTTTCACCTCACCCACAAGGGTACCTCTGCACTGTCAGGTCAAGCACTCCATCGATCTAACCCTAGTCACACCGCTGCCTAATGGACTGATATATCGATGCTCTATTCCAGAGAACGATGAGAGCAAGAGGCAGATTCAAGAACTATTGCAGAAAGGGCACATCAGGCCAATCTCATCACCTTGTGGGAGCCTAATTGTATTGGTACAGAAGAAGGATGGGACCTGGAGGCTTTGTATTGACTATCGGGCGTTGAACAAGATCATTGTCTGGAATATGTATCGAATCCCATAGATTGATGACCTTCCGGACTAGCTCAAAGGGGCCAAATATTTTAGCAATATTGACTTGAAGTCAGGATATCACCAGGTGCCTATCAAACCCTCTGATGCGTGGAAGACTGCCTTCAAATCCAAGGAGGGTCTTTTCAAATGGTTGGTCATGCAATTCGGATTGGCAAACTCCACTGCAACCTTAATGAGACTGATGGACAACATCTTGCAACCCTTCACCAATGCATTCATTGTGGTGTATTTAGATGACATCTTGATCTTAATCCAGAGTTGGGAAGAGCACCTCCACCATATTCGACAGGTCCTTCAAACCCTGCGACAACCCAAGTTGTGTGATAACTTGGAGAAATGCACCTTTGGCTTGACCCATGTTCAATATCTGGGATACGTCATTGATGAGTAGGGTGTTCATGTGGACCCATCCAAGATACAATTCATTCGGGATTTTCCAGCCCCAACCACTCTAACAGAACTTCACAACTTTTTGGGTCTTCCCAATTTCTACTGTATGTTCGTGTTGGGGTTCTCTCATATCACTTGGCCTTTAAGTTAAGTAACCAAGGGGGGAGCGAAAGCAAAAGTTTTTTGGTCAGAAACCCAACAAAAAGCATTCTTCAAGTTGAAGAATCACCTCTATTCTGCACTAGTGCTCACATTACCAGACCTGCAACATCCATTTGAGATTGAGACAAATGCCTTTGACTATGCTATTGGTGCAGTTCTTACTTAGCATGGGTATCTAGTGGCTTACCACAGTGAGGCAGTTTCAGACACAATCTGAAAGTACCCCACTTACGACAAGGAAATGTATTCCATTATGCAGGCCTGCCGTCAATGGAAGCATTACATTATGGGGAAGGAAATAGTCATCCACACAGACCACCGACCTCTACAGTTCATCCAAACATAAGGGAAGTTGCAGAACGATCTCCATCAAAAATGGTCCACCTATCTGCAACAGTTCCATTTGAACATTAAGTATAAGAAGGGAAGAACCAATAACATCGTTGATTGCCTTAGTTGACCACCAGTCATGGCATTGATCACTGTGATCGACTCTTGTGGGAATGAGACATTGGGGTGGCTGATATTTACAAGAGCGATCCAGAATTTGACAACATATACTAGACACTCCTGGAAGGGAAGCGTTCCAAATTTTCACCTTCAGGATGCATTGTTATGCCACCTGGGACACATATGTGTTCCTTCAAGTGAGGGTGCGAAGATAATTTGGGAGGCACACTACAGTTAGGTCACTAGACATTTCGGAGTAGAGAAAACAATGGTAGTATTGTAGAAGTATTTTTATTGGCCAAAAGTTCATCAAGATGTTGGGAAGTACATTATATCCTGCACCACCTATGCCATTGCCAAACCAACCATTAAGAAGCTAGGCCTGTATACTCCTCTACCTACTCCTAACCAGCCTTGAGAATATGTCTCCATGGATTACATGTCAGGCCTTCCTTCTACTAAGCACGACAACGATTGTGCTTTTGTGGTCGTCGACAGATTCTCTAAGATGGCCATCATGGTGGCCTGCAAGAAGAGTATCACAACATAGGGCACTGTTAAAATCTTCTTTGAGTGAGTGTGGATACTGTTATCACTCCAGGAAACTCTCCTAGGTTGTAGCTCAGAGATGCCTGGTAACATATAATCTTCAATATTGTTCTCTGAACTATTGGAATAAATGATGGTTTGGATCAAGTTAGATAACCATTTCAACTCTGTTTTCACTCAAGATATGCATGAACACTCTTAACAACAAAAGGCTTTAGACCACTGATGCTCAATAATTTTCAAATTTAATGGATAAATGGAGAATGCTTAACTATACCAGCAGATTACATATATGACAACACATGTAAATGGCTAGCTACAAGCAGCAATGAAGCTTGCAAATCTAATATATCAAAGCAGAGATAAGATGGCAGTTATCTGGGCTCAAATACACAGAGAACATAGAAAAGATAGATAAAGATAGATCAACGCCTTAGAATTCAGCCTCTTCGAGGGGGAAACCTCCTTTACATTACATAAATGAACAATTCTTGGATGATTCAAATGACAAAACCTCCTTTCTATATATAGGAGTCTAAGGAGTCACAATATAACCCAGCCGCTAAATAAATATAAACCACATAACAATAGAGGTATTCTATGGGGCACAGTAATAACAATATGGGGATAATAGGGGCACATCAATATTAATAAGGGATGCAACTACAATAGTAATGGGGTAATCACTAGTATTATAGGGACCCAACAAGAAGAGAAATGGATATTGAACATATAACAACAAAAGAAGCATGTATTACTAAAGGATTCAAATGAGAAGCTTGAAGGAATAGAGAAGGAATAGTCTCCAAAAGTTGAACCCTTATTTCATCTTGTTTTTAGCTATTTATAGCTTGTTTACAATGGTCCTGAGCCTTTTGAGGCTTCAGGTCTCTTAATCTATCCCTCTGTCTTGTTTAACCATTTGATTCCCTCAACCAGCGGCATGATTCATAGGTTTCTTCTTCTAAAAGAAGACTAACCATATTCAAATATTTTGGGCAGCTTGCTGTGATGCCTAGGAGCTCTCTCGTGCCAGAGATGCCCCATAATGTTTGTTAAGATGGTTGTTGTGCTGGTCGGACCATTGATGCTCCACGATCTCATTTGATTCAGGTTGCAACGTGTTGTGGCCCCTCTCTTTCCTTTTCCTGGATTTGTCTGCTGGCCACTGTATCCTGGTCGAATCCCTCTTCTGGTTGGTAAACATTTCTGTATGATGCTTCTAAGGATGGTTGGCCACCTTATTTTTCAAATGGAGTGGCTATCGGGCCTATGAAATCCCTGCAATAGTCCCTTTCAAATGATAACCATGAATGTATTCTATTTCATACATAAAACGCTGCAAATGTGTAAATCCCACCCTTCTCTATTCTTTCGGACCTCAAAATTCCTTAAACATGGCCTATTCTCTCATTGGTTCCGCCCCCTGGGTCGTTGTCATCTATCGCAACCAGCATGGTCCCTTTGTTCCCCTTATATTTTGAAATACTTACAAACACGGGGAATGCATGAAAATTAGCCTCCCTCCAGACTTCAAATCTTATGGATTTCATTCCCGAACTGTTTCAGGTATGGGATTCATCGCAATTGGCATTACCACCTGTATATAGGCCCTACTCCTTCATAGTATTCCGATGTGATCTGATCACAATCGCATATCACTCCAGCCAACGGTCTTCATATAACACAGCGTATGTTCCGGTTGATTGCGAACCTGCAATGCAATGTGGGCCTCCGACCCTTGGTAATGTTCTGCTGTGATGTAGCGATGCGATCTGATTGCAATCACTGATCACTCAATTCCAGGGATTTATAGATTATGCTCTCCACCACTGCAATTGCCGATGTGACTCACCGATTAACTGTCCCTTTAGCGTGGCCGATTGCGAGTTAGCTGGTTAGATCTGGGTCGTTGATCAGCTAGATCTAACGGCAGTTGTGCGTTGCTCTGTTCGCACCTGCAATACTCTGTTTTTTCACTGTTTTGGAGTATTTTAGCCTCTCGATAGCGTATTTCCACCCTTTTAAGGGCTTTTTGCATATGATTGTTTCGATCTTGGGATGATCTTAATCAACTCTTGAAGACTTTAGGAGTGTTTTTGGATCCATTTTTTGGGCCAAATGCCGATAAGGCTAACATTGGCTCCTTCTGGGGATGAAATCCTCCCTGTGAGGTTCAAGAATCACAGAGCAATGCCTTTCCTATAAAACAAAATTGAATCTTCCCCCTAGTGTTCTGTTGGGCATGGAGTCTTTTTTGCACAAACATAAAAACTGAAAGAAAAACATATGTACAATAATAAGGCTTTAAGGCCTTAAATGAAATAGAGTTTCAGGAACCTCCCATTTACCGGTCTACCCAAAGTGTCTCCTCCTTCCAGATGGTGCAGGATGAATGTCTTGTTGTACTAAACTTGAGCGATGACAAAAGGACCTGTCCATAAGGAGTCAAACTTGCCATGGTTACCTTTCTTTTCCTTCAGTGCATCCCATTTGAGCACCCAATCACCAACTTGGAAATTGTCCACTTTTGCCTTCCTGTCAAAGGTTTCTTTGATTTTCTTCTGATGGACTTATGCCTTCTCAACTAGTTCCTCTTTGATCTGTTGTAGTTCAACTAGGTTATTCATTCTTCTTACCATGTCATTTTCTTCATCTTATTCTTCTTGCAAGAACTTAGCCACAGGGAGGATCAACTGGATAGGGAAAACAACATCAACGCCATAAACCAATTTAAATGGAGAATTACTTATGGACTTTTTGATGGAAACTCTTTCAGCCCATAGTGCAAACTTCAATTTGGAATCCCAGCTCTTTTTGTTGTCTTCTAATAGTTTTTTTTATTATCCTTACCAGACTCTTGTTAGATGATTCTGCCAGGCCATTGCCTTGAGGATAATATGAGGTAGAATGCACCACTTGAATGCTCATGGATTTAGTCATGTCCATCAATTCTTTTGCCTTAAAAGTTGCTGCATTATCAGTGACTAGTTTGGTTGGGCAACCAAATCTAGTGAAAATATTCTCATTCAAGAACTTTATGACAACTTGATGATTAACACTCTTAGTGGGTATAGCCTCAGTCCACTTGGTGAAATAATCAGTGGCTACTAGGATCCATTTGTGTTGGCCATAGGAATGTGGGTTAATCTCACCTATAAAGTCCAAGCCCCACTATTGGAAGGGACCATTGACATGTATAGGCTTCAAAGGCAGAGATTTTAGCTAATGTCTTCCTGCAAACCTCTAGAACTTGTCACAAGCTTTTACAAAAGAAAACACATCAGAGAATAGCATAGGCCAGTAATACCTAGCACTCAAGATTTTGTGAGCTGTGGTTTTCCAATAATGATGCCCACCATAGATGCTAGAATGGAACTGGTGTATGACCTCTACAGATTGTTCTTTATCTAGACACCTCAAGAGGATTCCTAATGGGTCTTTCCAATAAAGCATATTTTTGTCAATGTAGAATTTGGCTGATCTAAGTCTAATGGTACGAGCTTCACTTGAGCTAATCCCTGGAGGAACTTCCAGCTTCTACAAGAAATGAACTATGCTGGAATACCATCGCATGTGGCTAGATTTTCAGCCAAGGACTGATTCTGCTTTTGCTCTTCTGATGATCCCTTTGTTTGCTTATCATTTGCATTTAGACCCATGAAATTTATGTCTAACAAGTTGCAATATTCTTTGGCCATGAGCTTAGCCAAGCCCTGGCCTTTGACAAGCTTAGTGGAATTCACCTCTATGTCAAATTCTATGAATTTTGCAATCCATTTTGCCCTCTTTCCATCAATATCTGGTTGAGTTAAGACATTTTTCACTGAGGCTAAGGGCACATATGCAATTACTTTGGAATGCAGAATATAAATCCTGAATGCTTTCAAAGACTTTATGAGAGCATAAGATTTCTTCTCAATAAGGTCGTACCTTAGTTCAGCATCCCTTAGAGTTTTGTTGAAAAAGGCCACAAGGTTCTCTATGCTTTCATCATTTTTCTGCAACAAAACTTCTTCCAGTGTACCATAAGAGGCAAAAGAGAAGATGTAAAACTCCTTAGTGTAATCTGGGCTGATTAGAGTGGGAGCTTCCATGATGGCTTACTTGATGGCTTCAAAATAGCTTCTTGAAGCAGCTGTCCATTTTATCTCTGATCCTTTCTTCAACATGGAAGTGATGTGCTTTACTAACTCTGCAAAGTTTGGAATGAACCTCCTTAAAAAGTTGATCTTACCCAGGAAGGATTGGATGCCCCTTTTCGACCTTGGGATGGACAATGTCTGAATGGCTTGAACCCTTGCTGGATCAATCTTCACACCTTCAGCAGAAACAATATGTCCCAGAAGTTTGCCTTCTTCAAGAGCAAACTGTGACTTCTTTGGGTTTACTGAGATTCTGGACTGTCTACACTTTAGGAAGACCTTCTTCAAATGTTGTAAATGGTCTCTATGGTTGTTGGAGAAGACTATTATGTCATCAAGATAAATAAGGGCAAACTTTTCCTTCTCTCCCACGAAGGCTATGTCCATGGCCCTTTGAAACGTAGCCCCAACATTCATCAATCCGAAAGGCATCTTGGAGTACATGAAAGTACCCCAAGGAGTAGTGAAGGTGGTCTTTTCCTGATCTTCGGGATGTACAACAATCTGATTGTAACCTAAAAATCCATCTAAGAAAGACATGACTCTAGCCCCTAAAACTTTTTGCAGCAAGTGTTCCATCTTGGGAAAGGGATAATTATCTTTTTTAGAGCACCTGTTCAGATTTTTGAAGTCCACGAAAAGCCTGATTTCTCCATTTTTCTTCCTTACCGCCACAAGGTTGGCTATCCACTTTGAATACCTTAGGAGAATTATGATTTTGGCATCCAACAGCTTCTTGATTTCTTTCTCGATCAAAGGCAGTAAGAGAGGGCTGACAGGTCTTAATTTCTTCTTAAAATGGGTGGTGTTCTTTTCCAGTGGTATCCTATGTTGAATAATGTCTGGGTCATAGGTTTTAAGATCATTGTATTCCCAGGCAAAAATATCAGTGAATTGATTCATGAGGGTGCAATACTCGGAATTCTGGGTGGAAGACAAATGAGTAGATAGATTGATGAATTTCGGATGGGTTGGGGTCCCTATATTATGTTTACAAACAACAGATTCATTCTCTGTTTTGGCTGGCTTATAGGGCACATCATTATGATCAAAAAGCTTCTCTAGAGGCACCAATCCCTTTCGTATGTGATTATTGGGTAGTTGGAAGATGCTTTCTCAACCAATTTCACTTTTTAGCTTGGACTGGCTGGATTCTTCCATGTTTTCATTTTCTTGGTCGATGTGCGTTTCAACAAATTCCTCAAAAACTTGTAAAAACCTATTAATTTCCTCATCGTCTTCAAAAACTCTCCAATATTTGACATTGCTTGGCAGGGATGGTCTGTATTTTACATGAACTTCATATGTCAATTTAGGAGGCAAAGGAGGAACAAACGTGCTAGCAGAGACAATAAGGGAGTCGACAAGCTGGTTCTTCATTCTTGGAATATAAGAAATGCTGAAATCTTTGAAAGAATCTTTGAGACTCCATACCTCATCCCTGTATGCTTCCAATCTTGGATGCTTTGCTTGGAATGTTTTATTTACCTGCTGAATGGTGAGGTCTGCATCTCCAAACACTTGCAGGCCTTTGATACCCATTTCTTTAGCAATGCTTAAGCCCAGAATCAAAGCTTCATACTCTGCTATGTTGTTTGTGACCTGAAAGGTTAATTTGAAAGACAAATGAATGTATTCCTGTGTTGGGGACACAAGGACTACACCTACCCCTGCAACTTCTTTAGAGCAAGCCCCATCAAAGAACATATCCCAAATTTGTGGGTTTCCATCCTCTGCGATCTGGCAAACTAGTTTCTTGAGCTGCATGGAGGCCAACTGAGATTCTTCAATATGAAGAATGCATGCTCCAAAATCAATATCCACAGCATAGATGGGATGATTCTTAGGGTTCTTCTCATCGCTGATGATATAAGCCAATTGTGCCTCCCTGTATAATCTCTTTCTTTCACCTCCGAAAACTAGGACAATAGTATAGGACAGATCATTTTGTAATGATCCACCTAGTCTCTTGATCCAACCTCTAGAAAGTAACATGCCAAACTTGTGTGGTACATCTGCTACCACAATATCCATCATCATGCTTTTCATGGGAAGTTGAGACAAAGTGATGGCTAGGTCCTTGATTAATCCTAGACATTTCACTTTTCTAGAGTCAAAAGAGAACAGGTCATGGTAAGGCTTGGTAATGTCTATACCGTCTCATCCATAACAGCCTTTGGCATTAGGTTATGGTTGGCTCCAGTGTCCAAAAGGCAGTTGTGAAGGATTTTATCATGAATAGTCAAAGAGACATAGAATGATGGGGATTTTTCCTCACCATTTTCAATCATTGGGCTGAGAATAACAGTTGGCTTGTCATCTTGCATATTTACACAATCATTGGAGGCTTGGATGGCTTTAGGATCAATAGCCTTGAGGATGGATCTTTTGAAGGACTCATCTTTCACTAATTCAATCAGAGGCATAGGTATTCTTAGCTTCTGAATTTCTGATTGAAAACTGAAAGGGGAAGGAGACTTGTCAAGTCCTCTTACCTCATGAGTTGGAGCTTTGAGGGTGATGGGATCAACTGCCGGTTGTTTCTGCTTATTAGCTTGTTGTACTGTAGGCGCAGTAGTTTTTTGAACAAGAGTTTCCTTGGCATTATTCATCTTTGACCGCAGATTATATCTACGCTGATCTTCAGTTTGTAGGATAGCCTCATCATCCCATTCTTGGCTAATTTGGTCATTACATAATGACTTTTCATAGGTAGCTGAGGTCAGAAAGGAAGCATTGACCTTGCCTTCCAGACAATGGATCTCATCATCTTCTTCAAACTGCTCTTCTTCCATGACTGCATTTTGAAAAGGAGCCTTCACCCTTCGGTCTTCATTTTCATCTTTGTTCCGTTGCAAAATCTGCAACTGCTCATTATTTCTTTTTATATGGATTTGGGTTTGGATTTCTATGGGCGAAGGTATTAGGAATTCTTCCTTTCCCTGGCTGCTGCTCAAC
Source organism: Pinus taeda (assembly GCA_000404065.3). Classification (NCBI taxonomy): domain Eukaryota; kingdom Viridiplantae; phylum Streptophyta; class Pinopsida; order Pinales; family Pinaceae; genus Pinus; species Pinus taeda. Next base: position 18,464 of record APFE030941591.1, read on the forward strand.
CTTTAATTTGGATATTTCATAGGCTAATGACTCGATCATTTTTGTCATTTTATCTATCTTAGGGTTAGAGGATGATGAAGACTCGCCCCTTTGTCTTCTTCTATCAACATTCCCCTTGAGTTTTTCTACAGCCATGATATTTGATTCTACTTCCAAGGCTGCATCTTGCATGTCAGCCAAAGTAGCACATCGCCTCTCTCTCAATAGTAGGCAAAAGTCAGAGCCAAAAGCATTAGCATAGGTGAGTTTAGCAGAGGCAGTAGTGGGCTTTACTTCAGTTGGTATCTTGTTGTACATGCGGTTAAATCTCTTATTAAAATCGGACAGCAATTCACCATTTCCTCTCTTCAAGTTCCCAAACTCAGTGTGGTAGTAGAGTAGATCCTTCTTATCCCCCCAATGTTTTAGGAATGCATCATCTAAGGCTTCAATATCTACTATAGATCTTGGGGCTAGTTCTTTGAACCATTTTCTAGCCTCCCCATCTAGGCTTTGGACAAAAACTCTCATCCACACATCATCTTCACTAATGTCCAGATTATCAACATAGCTATAAAATAACTCAAGATGTTCTTCAACAGTAACACCTTCAGTCCCAGTGAACTTTGGCATATACTTCTGGTATTCTCCAGTAGGCATAGCATTCAAAGGAGCGGGTAGTATTAGAGGTCCGTACCTAGCAGCTATGATTCTTTCCATTTTGGTAGGTGCTAATCCTAAAGAATAAGGAGCTTTATGAATTTCTGAGAGTTTTTCTTCATTGCTAATATTAGAATCTGTACTCTTAACATGTATTTGTTCTATTGGAGGATTTTCTTGAAGAGATATAGAACATTGTTTAGGTTTACCTTAACCTGATGCTCTTTTCTGCAATGTCTTTCTTTCTTTGAAGGTCTTTTCAGGGTCAAGTATTGGATCAGCTTGTGATTTTTGAGGATTTCTCTGAGTGTGCCTCACAAACTGAGCCAGAACTCTGGAGTTGAGTCGCCAAGAGGTTAGGCCTCTAGTAGAGTCGCCAGATAGATGATTCAACCAAAAATGTGCCCAGAATTTGTCTATCATCAAAACTGGGTCTTTGTCGTTTCCCGGGGAAGCTGAGCTTCAGTTTCCTCTCCCCAGCAACGGTGCCAATTATGTTATCACTCCAGGAAACTCTCCTAGGTTGTAGCTCAGAGATTCCTGGTAACATATAATCTTCAATATTGTTCTCTGAACTATTGGAATAAATGATGGTTTGGATCAAGTTAGATAACCATTTCAACTTTGTTTTCACTCAAGACATGCATGAACACTCTTAACAACACAAGGCTTTAGACCACTGATGCTCAATAGTTTGCAGATTTAATGGATAAATGGAGAATGCTTAACTATACCAGCAGATTACATATATGACAACACATGTAAATGGCTAGCTACAGGGAGCAGAGAAGCTTGCAAATCTAATATATCAAAGTAGAGATAAGATGGCAGTTATCTGGGCTCAGATACACAAAGAACATGAATGGACTATTCAAGTGCAAGCGTAGAACAGAAGAGAAATGGATATTGAACATATAACAGCAAAAGAAGCATGTATTACTAGAGGATGCAAATGAGAAGATTGAAGGAACATAGGAGGAACAGTCTCCAAAAGTTGAACCCTTATTTCATCTTGTTTTCAGCTATTTATAGCTCGTTTACAGTGGTCCTGAGCCTTTTGAGGCTTCAGGTCTCTTAATCTATCCCTTTGTCTTGTTTAATAGTTTGATTCCCTCAATAGGTAGCATGATTTGTAGGTTTCTTCTTCTGACAGAAGACTAACCATATTCAGATATTTTGGGCAGCTTGTTGTGATGCCTGGGAGCTCTCTCGTAACAGAGATGCCCCATAATGTTTTTTAAGATGGCTGTTGCGCTGGCCAGATCATTGATTCTCCATGATCTCGTTTGATTCAAGTTGTAGCGTGCTATGGCCCCTCTCTTTCCCTTTCCGAGATTTTTCCGTCGGTCGCTGTATCCTGGCCGAATCCCTCTTCTGGCATGTAAACATTTCTGCACGACGCTTCTAAGGATGGCTGGCCACCTGATTTTGCAAATGGAGTGGCTATCAGACCTATGAAATCCCTACAACAATCCCTTTTAAATGATAACCATGAATGTTTCTATTTCATACATAAAACATTGCAACTGTGTAAATCCAACCCTTCTCTGTTCTTTCAAACCTCAAAATTCCTTAAACATGGCCTATTCTCTCATCGTTTCCGCCCCCTGGGTCACTGTCGTCTATCGCAACTGGCCTGGTCCCTTTGTTCCCCTTGTATTTTGAAATACTTAAAAGCATGGGGAATACATGAAAATTGGCCTCCCTCTGGACTTCAAATCTTATGGATTTCATTCCCGAACCTTTTCAGGTAAGAGACTCATCGCAATCAACGTTACTACCTGTATAGAGGCTCTTCTCCTTTGCAATATTCCGATGTGATCTAATCGCAATCACATATCGCTCTAGCCAATGGTCTTCATATAACACAACGTATGTTACGTCCGATTGCGAACCTGCGATGCGATGTGGGCCCCTGACCCTTGGTAATGTTCCCCTGCGATGTAGCGATGTGATATGATGGCTCAACTTCGGGGCTTTATAGATTATGCTCTCCACTGTCGCGACTGCCGATGTGACTCGTCGATTAACTGTCCCTTGAGCTTGGCCGATTGCGAGTTAGCCGGTTAGATCTGGGTTGTTGATCGACCAGATCTAACGACAGCTATGCATTGCTCTGTTCGTGCCTGCAATACTCTATTTTTTCACTGTTTTGGAGTATTTTAGCCTCCCGATAGCGTATTTCTACCCTTCTAAAGGCTTTTTGCATATGATTGTTTCGATCTTGGGATGATCTTAATCAACTCTTGAAGACTTCAAGAGTGTTTTTGGAACCATTTTTTGGGCCAAATTCCAACAAGGCTAATAGGTACACTTTGGGATCCCACAGTCCATTGTCTCAGACCAGGACAACAGATTCTAAGTGCATTTTGGGCAAGACTCTGGTCAATGCTGGAGACAAAACTTACTAAGTCCATAACTTTCCATCCCCAAATTGATGGCCAAAAAAAGTTTGTCAATAGGATGATCATACATATTATGCGCATATACAACTCGAAACATCCACGCACATGGGATGAAAGTCTCCCTTATGTCCAACATAGATACAACAGAGCTCTCCACAGCTCAACAGGCCACAACCCCTTTCAGGTAGGGCTGGGATTTTAGCCATTTTGCCCCATTGATGTGGAGATACCATTTGCAACCACTCAGATAGATTCGGCTCATGTTCAGTTTGAAGATGAAAGGGCTAACAACTTCATTGAGTGCATTCAACACATCCACCAATAGGTCCATGATATGTTGGAAAAAGCCAATGCTAATTACAAGCAACGCCATGATCAACATCGAGTACCACACAAGTTCCAGGTGGGTGACAAAGTTTTGCTACATTTGCAGAAAGAGCGCCTTGTTGGACCCCATCACAAGTTTCACCCGCTCCGATATGGGCCATACACCATCACCAAGGTTGTCGGTGACAATGCCTTTGAGCTTAGCATCCCACCATTCCTTGGTCTGCACCTAATGTTTAATGTAGATCACCTTCGACCATACTTTCCACCATTGTTGGACACATCTGACATTGCAGAACAACTCACACCAACATAGCTCAACACGAAATGCATGGAACAAGCCAAAATTGATCAGATCATTGACACATAGATCAAGAACACTCGCCAACAGAGGATACAGTTATATCGAGTTGTCAAAGCAGGCCAAGTCCTTCACTAGGGACCAGGTTCAACAGAAATTTCCTCACCTCATGGAGGCTCTGCATGCAATGGGGACCATCAATTCCTAAAGAGGGAGGAATTATCCAGGTGGATATTGATGGCCACCCCCCTATTCCACCTAGACCCCCCAGTCAGTTTCATCTATTTCCTTGTTCATTTCAGCATTTACTATTTTTAGCAGTTTTTGAGGTCCTGAACTTCCAGAGCAGTTTTGACCCCCTAAACAATGTCTTTTTGGGGGTCCGTGGTAGGCTTGTGGCCTATGGCGAAACTTGTAGTACTCGGGGAGACCTTTCTAACAAGGTATTATATGCACCAAACACATATAATATGACCAAGTTAGGACCCCAGGAAGTTGGTTGCCCAACTAACCCTAATAGGGCTCACAAACTCTTGGTGTTACATCTCTTGGGGTTAGGGTTTTGGTTGTTTAGGGTTTTCTCATGTTTTCCAATAATAAATAGGTCCTTGAGCCTCATTTTAACATAATTCAGAGGCATGTAGCTGCCACATCTCTTCTCATAGATAAGCTACCATTGCCTAAGCTATATTATTTCCATTCTATTTGTAAGCATAGTTTAGTATTTTTCTGATGCATCTCTGTGTTTATAATTATATCTGTAAGTTGTTGCGTTCCTGTTTAAGTTCGGATCAATCACCCTCCAAGCTAAGTGTTTTCATATGGCTTTCCCACTAGGTTAGAGTGTGGCCCTCTAACTTCAATTTAGCAAATGAAATATTTTTCTCTTCACCTATACAATGAATGTTGTAATAACCATCTAGTTTTTATAACCAATGAATTATCTTTAATGCTTTGATATCACCTTGGTGTACCTTCATGTCCACTTTTAGTTCCATCTTGAATAGGGACTATGCCATGGTTAATGGCACTCAAACTCAACTGCTCTTTCTCTAGCTCTTTCCTTGACTCCCTTTTTGGCATGGGGGCTTCACTCAATGAGCCTCTAACATATCACGTGCATTCGTGACATACTAAATAATAAACATAATTTGACTACATATTGGAAAATACCTCCAAAAATCACATTATTTCACCCCCTATCAATACAAACCCAATGCACCTTCCCAATTTAGAAGACCCCTACTTTCACTAGATATTATAGGTATCCATTTTTCATAACATTTTTTATACCCCTTCCTATTATTTCATTAACTTTGAACTCCATTTTTTTATAGCTACCAATATAAAAACCCTTTACCCTCTATTATATGCTCAATATATTATGTCATTTTTGCCTCAATATATATCCTCCAATATGAACACACCTACTATGGTATTGCTCACTCAATGAAGCCCCCGTGATTTTTGGTTCTACATGATCTGTTGATTTCCCCTTTGATTTGATATCTTGGTTACAACCTCCATTCTCAAAGGAATTCGAAGGTTGTTTTTCAAATATGGTTGATTGTCCATCTTACATTTTGGCTCAATAGCATTTAATTGCTTCATTAGGGTTGAGAATTGATCTTTTGAAGAAGCCCAATAATCCATCAGGGCCTTTCAAAAATATGTTTTTTTTTAAGAGGTCCAATGATTTACTAAGGCCTTTCAAAAATGTTCTTTTGAAGAGGCCCAATGGTGTAGTTTACTAAAGCCTTTCAAATATGTTCTTTTGAGGAGGCCCAATGGTGTATCGAGGCTTTTCAAAAAATATATTTTCAAAAACACAAAATGGTCTATAAAAGCCTTTTGAAAAACAATCCATTAATAAAAATTAAACTTACCTTGAATAAGCCATCAAATAATCCAAATTAAACTCAAAACCCAATATATACATAAAAATCTAAATTTCACCCTAAATATGAATCAAGATTTTCTCAAAGTCAAAGCTAAAATGTAACATTAAAATAAAAGGCCAATGGCCAAATGGAAATCACTTAAAACTAACCCAATGACGAGGACTAATGACCAAACGAAGATTAGTCGAACTAACTCAATCAAAATTTTTCAACCTACAACAACACTCCATTTGAAGGAAAAATAAATTAATAAAATAAAGCTACAGGAAGATGTGCATGCTAAATCAAAGTACATTGACATCCATATGGTCAATGCCAAGCTGTTTGAGAATGTCTTAACTACTTCTATAATGATTTCCCTTTCTTTGTGAATGGAATCTTATCTTGCCCACATGACTATTGTAGTTATATATATATTTTTATTAGAGAGTTCTAAATTTTAGGATCCAAAACATTTCTTTTCTCAATTATAAAATTTATAAAATCACAGCTATTGACACGAAGGAGCGCATGACTACCCAAGTTTTCACTTACTGGAATTGTGATTGCTCATTAAATTTTTTATAATCGAAATCATTGTCAGAAGTAATGTGACTTAAATATTAATAAACGAGACTTCCATGCTATTGCATGTTAGACAAATCTAATAATAATAAATAAACTCCATTGCATGAAAAGCTTAAACAAGGTAGCCGGCACATAGCCAACCAACATCTCAGATTGTGCCACAAAATCATAACTTCATTCTATATAATTCGATGTCTAGTTAACTTTATATTGACTTTATATCATAATCGCTGTATATACCTCATGCCTTCCTGACTTTATAGACCTTGTATTTTTTTTGGTTAAGTCTGAAGGTTCATGGGAAAGTTCTTTTTATTTATTATATGATCACTTGATCTCCCGTTAGTATATGCCCTACATGCCTGTATATATACCTTACTTTCAATATTTTTTTTATTCAGTCTCTGACATGTTCATGTCATTTTCCTCAACATTTTAATTTTTTCTTTAGCAAACAAGTGCTTAAAACGATGTCCTTTCATGGTGACAAATATCCACCTTGTTATTACATTAAATATTCACATTGCTATCAAACATTTAAAATTTTAATATTATACATGTCATCAAATTTCACAATAAAATCTCATGATACGTGGTATATTATCAACTTATAAACCAATTAAAATTCGACTATCTATATATAGCTTAATGATTTATATGGAATGCACAACAACATTAAATATTACCCTCTCTTCTTTCATTAAATATTACCCTGTCCTCTTTCATTAAATATTACATCACAATGTAAATATTGCTGGCTTCTTCCTTCACATTGTTGACTAACAATTTTATAAGTGTTATTTAAACATGTTACATTTTGGAGTTTTAACAAACAAACAAAAATGGCCACTCCGACTCGAAAAAATCCCGCCAAATTTTAAGGAAATTAAAACAAAAAAATATATCGAAAAACCCGGGAGAACTTACAATACATATACTATTAAAAAAACAAAGCCTCGAACGAATAAACTACACTCATTAGTCGGTCGGCCTGTGGGATCCAGCACACTCATTATGATAATTTAAGGTAAAATGCCATTGGCCCTCAATGCACTTTCCTGTGACGCAATCCAAAAAGTCTTCCCGGAGGCGCGTGTACCAGATCAACTAACTGTCAGCAACACCACATTTCGTTGACCAGAAGCTTAGGTTGCACTTCCTGCATGTCCAAATACCATTGCATGCGCTCTTATAAAGTTCGGATCTCTCCATGGTCGTTGCATTGCATTGCTTTGCTGGTGTGATTTACAAATTTTCAGTACAGATCTCTAATGGCATCCCAAGTAGTCCATGGCCAACTCAGTGCCACTATATTTGAAGCTAGGCACCTTGGTCATGGAGGCATACTCAATTTACTGGAAAAGGTAATTACTTCAATCACGCTCCGAATATGGATCTTGTATTTGACATTACTAAACAGTACAGTTTGTTGAGGAACAAATTGGGTTTGGTTTCTTGATTGATTCTGTTTATGTTCAAGCTGGCTACCTTGGGGAATTTTTTTATTAAGGATTCACACCAATGTGTAATTCGAATATCGATCTGGTCTGACATTTTTGTTGAACAGGTGGAAGAGGAAATTAAGGAGCTTCTGCATTTAGAAGGGCACTTAGGACTATATGCCACCATAGATATTGGCATTGCTACAATTGCAAGAACCAGAGTTCATTCCCATGAATCTCAGAACGCAATTTGGAACGAGAGTTTTCACATACACTGCGCGTATAAATCTTCTTATCTTGTGGTCAGCGTCAAGAAGGGATTGGAAATCTCTGCAGAAGTGATAGGAAGAGCCCATATCCCAATCTCAGAAATCCTCACCGGTGACGTCATTGAGGGATGGTATGACTTGTATAACGAAGATTTCTCTGAGAAGTTGAAGAAAGCCCAGATCCATGTCCGCCTTCAGTTCAAACACGTCTCAGAAGATCCGTATTGGGGTTCTGGGATTCGAGATGTGGACTTCCCTGGAGTCCAGCATGTGTATTTCAAGCAGAGGAAAGGATGCAGAGTCAAACTGTATCAGAACTCGCACTTATCAGAACACTATCGTCCCAGGATAGAACTGGGTCACGGGGAGGAAAGAGGATTTTACAGTCCTCCGAGACTCTGGGAGGAAATGTACGAGTACTTGGATGGAGCCAAGCAGTTTATATACATTGCCGGGTGGTCTGTATATACCAAGATTACCCTTGTAAGGGATAGGGAAAGAATGATCCCTGGTGCAGAAGGTGTGACATTGGGTGAGCTTCTGAAGAAAAAAGCGGAGCAGGGGGTTAGAGTTTTGGTCCTCATCTGGGAGGACAGGACGGCCGTGGAATTTCTCGGCAATCAGGGACTCATGAAAACCCACTGCGATGAGACATTCGATTATTTCAAGGGCACCAACGTTTATTGCTTTCTGTGTCCCAGACTTGCAGACCATTCGTTGAGTCCAGTCCAGAGTGTGGAAATTGCAGCCGAGTTTACCCATCATCAGAAGACCGTGAGCCTGGACGCCAGTATTCAAGGCTCTGAAAATCGCCAGGTCGTGAGCTTCGTGGGTGGAATCGATCTGTGCGACGGGAGGTATGATAACGAGATCCATCCCCTGTTCAGAACCCTGAATACTGTTTACGGAGATGATTTTCATCAGAACAATTACAAGGACGCGGATCTTGAACATGGCGGCCCCAGGGAACCATGGCACGATGCCCATTCTAAAATCCAAGGCCCGGCTGCCTACGATGTCGTGACGAACTTTATTCAGCGGTGGACAAAGCAGGCGGATCCAAGCCTCCTCCTAAAGCTCGAGGATTTACCGGGTCTCCGGCCGCCCGACGCACATTTTGAAGGCCCAGAGTCTTGGAATGTTCAGATCTTCCGGTCCATAGACGATGCTTCCGTCGTGGGGTTCCCTGCGAATCCGTCCGATGCGACGGAACTGGGACTGGTGACCGTGAAGGACCAGGTTATCGACAAGAGCATCCAGTGCGCCTATATCGAAGCCATCCGGCGAGCCAGGGACTTCATTTACATAGAGAATCAGTACTTCTTTGGCAGTTGCGCCTCGTGGGACCGAGACCAGGACTGCGGGTGCCTGCATCTCATTCCGATTGAGATTGCACTCAAGGTGGTTAGCAAGATAAAGGCCCGGGAGCGGTTCTCTGTGTATGTGCTGAATCCGATGTGGCCGGAGGGGATACCCGAGGGGGATACTGTGCAGGCCATCCTGCATTGGTTCAGGAACACCGCGCGCATGATGTATAAGATGATTGGGGAGGCGCTCAGAGAGGAGGGCCTGGATGATGAGTTCAGACCGACTGATTATTTGAATTTCTTCTGCGTGGGGAACAGGGAGGTGAAGCTACCCGGCGATTATGTACCTCCTAAAAGGCCAGAAGAGGGAACCAGTTACTGGAATGCCCAAAAACACAGGAGAGCCATGATCTATGTGCATGCCAAGCTCATGATAGGTCAGTAACTTCATTTTCATTTTTATTATGCATATTTTGGCAGTTATCCATATCGCGAATTGGAAGAGAATTATGTTTGTGAATTTAGTTTGTTTTAGATATTTAAGATGAAGGCTCAAATTTTAAAGATAAACTAAATTTATAAACACAATTCTTTTCCAAAAATTTATCTGAAAAAAATTCATTTTCTCTCATCTGAAGAAAGTTCATTTTCTCCTGTGTCAAATCGCCATACTTGCATTTAATATACTTGAATGGCCACGAAATCCCAGTCTGTAAATGTTTTATTTTATTATATTTTTTCCGTGAATTATGCAGTGGACGATGAATATATTATCATAGGATCGGCCAATCTGAACCAGAGATCCATGGACGGAGCCAGGGACTCCGAAATAGCCCAGGGATGTTACCAGCCATACCACATCAACCAGCGGGGCCGGAGAGCCGCAGGGGAGATATTTGGATATCGAATGTCTCTGTGGTACGAGCATTTTGCACATAAGAATGGCGGCCTGCGGCGTGAATATCTTCATCCAGAGAGTGTTGAATGCGTGAGGCTGGTACGCACGATATGCGAGCGAACTTGGGACTCTTTTGTTCAAGAAGAGACTGTGGAGGATCTGCCCGGGCATCTTATGCTATTTCCTATGCGTGTGCTGAAGGACGGGTCATTGGATGAAGAGGTGGGTATTGTGTACCCTGATACCAAGGCTTCTGTGGAAGGCCACAAGGTGGATGTTCTTCCTCCCATACTCACTACCTGAGCACGTTGGCCTTCTCAGCTCCTTCCAGGGCTGCCAGAAATATTAATAATGGTAGGATGTTATTGTCTGTTTGATAACCAATCACCGGAGATGTTGATGTTATCATATGTCAAAAAGCTATCTGAGCACGTTGGCCTTCTCAGCTCCTTCCACGGCGGTACAGAAATATAAATAATTGTAGGATGTTATTGCATGTTTGATAACCAATTACCGGAGATGTTGATGTTATCTAAGTTTTTAATAAACATTTATGGTAAATGTAAGTAAATTGTTTTTCTCTTTAATAGAAAATTTAGCTCAATCTTATATTCAAATATGAATTTTAAATATTAATCATTTAATTATTATAAATCCAAAAAACTATGTGAAACAACATAATAATATAAGAAATCTGAAATCTAAAAAAATATATATTTAATAAAAAAACTAAATAAACCACACAGTACACACATGTTGAAATAATTTTTTTATTTATTTTTATAATTTTTAACATTAAAATTAATTATTTAATAAAATATTTACCTTAAATTTAAATCGAATTTATTATTATCACTATAATCGAAAATTATATTTAATAACCTTTTAATATATATGAAATGAAAACCATCAACATGAAAATGTTGAAGCATATGCAATAATAAACTCACAAAGCTATAATTGCCAACGGCAAGATCGAAGGTAGCGTCCATCGCTTAACGGAACAATCCAAACAGTGTACCACTTTCGTATTGATACATGAGTATACCACTTTCAATTTAAAGATAAAATGAATAATGGTTAATAAAATTATTTATTTTTAAAATTTTAATTTTTTATTTCTTTTCTTTTCTTTTCTCTTTTTCTTCTTCTTTTTTCTCTCTCTTAATAAGTCTACTCTTTTTCTTTTTCTTTTTTCTCTCTCTTAATAAGTCTACTCTTATATTGATACAAAATATTTTTACAACGAGGTAGCGACCTCAAGAAGTCTAGCCTGGAAGATGGCTTACTCACATGACAGATCTCAAAGATGACCCAAAGAAATTAGCAGTAGATTGACTAGAACTAAGACTATGACCGGAACATTTAAACAGGAACCACCACGTCAAAATGCAGATTGACCAAAGTGCCAAAAGTGCTTGACTGAGTTGATACTTTTGACCCGAACTGTTAACATAGACAGAAAACAACTGAACATTTCCCCTTGAACAAACACGATAACTGCAAAAGAGAACGACAACCTGATCAAGCATCATGAGCCGTGGAAGGCAATTCTTCCACAATCCGACAACTGAAACTAGAGAAGTCGTCATCGTCGGAGGGATGGCCCTCTTCTTTTGGTGGACCCCCTTCACTTGGAATATTCGAACACACCAGAGCAGGGTTATCCTGGGAAGCAGAACCCCTTGGGACATCGCCCTGCTGGCTCGGATTTTGAGAGGTGCCAAGCAAATCTTCCACCCCTGGCTTCGATGTCGCATTTGGAATTGCCGAAACCAAGCCTACTGCGCCATCACTCAGCTGAATCGTAACAGTAGTAATGAAAGAGTGATTGTTGAGAGTGCAGGGGATTTGAAAGCGGGCCGAGTGCTCATGAGTATGGTGGGGGTTCGACATTGCGGCCAGATTTCCCCGGCCACGACCACGACCTCATTTGGGAGCAGGATGACTTTCAGAAGAAGAGCCAGAGAAGGTGTCCACGGAAGAGGAAGAAGCCTAGCGTAAGGGAAGACCATGGACACTGCCCCTACGACAACCCATTCTTTGGCGCAGGATAGTCATGCTACTCAGAGCAAAAAGAGCAAGACAGACAGCAAGTCTTTACAGATCAGGGGAGACTGGAAGGGGGAGAGTTATCACGTTTGCCGGAGAATTGAGAAAGCTGGAGGGCATACCACTGAAGAAAACGCTGAAGGGACTTTGGAGATCCGAAACTACTCTGCGCGCTTGAACGCCATGGATTCTTGAATCATCCCTAGAGCAGAGCACTGCACCTGCGAGGAGGCCAAACATACAGAAATAGGAACAGAACTGAATTGGGGGAGCGCCATGGGATTAGAGCGAGGGAGCCTGTGTAGAATGTCAAGCCGCATTAACACAGCCATGAATGAGCTATCCAGGATATTGAAGACAAACATCAAGTAAAACCAAGTGTCGCAGAACATACTCCACGCGCCTGCTCTTCTCGCCGACTTCGTACCATTATCTAGCCCGTTCACCCGCATCCAAGATATTTTTAAATTATTAAAATATATTATACAATAATTTATTCATAAATTAATTTTTTATATAAAAAAACATAAAAAAGATTAATATTAGTCAAATTTTATTATACTTTAAAAATACTTACCATTTAAATTACATTCTCACCTAAAAACAACTTACTAGCAAAATTGCGAATAACTTTAGCCAGAAAATACTCTTAAATCTTTCTCAAAACAACTTTTTTTCTTTCGCATCTCACACATACTAATACTACCTTCTTTATTTTCTGTAAAACTCTCTTACTCATTAACCCAAAAATATAAATAAACCATCACAATAATTTGTTTCAATTTTAATTAAATTTTTAATTATAATTAATTATGACATAATTAAAATAATATTTTTTAATCCAATTCACATCAATAATAATTAATAAAATTAACTTGTCATGTGAGAGTTCAAATATAAAAGCATTTTAACTTAACCTAAATATAAAAGTTATTGTTTTCTTATTAACACATTCTATTTAAGTTTCCATAAAGAATAATATTTAGTTGTAATTCTGTCTTTGCTTAGACTCAAGTTTCAAGGTGATAATTAATATTATTTACTTCTGAATTTATTATGAAAATTATTTGTGTTGTAAAAAATTGTGAATTAGTTTGTCTGAAAAAATTTATGTTGTGTAAAATTTATTATATATTTTTTTCCCAAGAATTGGAAAATTATTTTTTTGAGTTTTTAAAATTGAATTTCTATTTTGTGGAATGGATGGGAGGGTTGTTACTAATTTTATATGTTTAAATTAAATTTTTAAAATAGAAGTTTTTCAAAACAAATTAAAAAAATAGTAATTTTTTTAAAGAAGATATTAATTATGGAAAAAAATCTATAAATTTGGGAAAAAAAAATTAAGCTGACCATGGAAATTAAGTGATTTAAAAAACAAAAGCAACAATGCTACATATTACATTGATTTTTCCCTTTTTTCATATTGTTCTTTTATGGTTATTATTATAAATTGGACTTGTTAAATTATTTTCCTCAATAAACATTACCAATATTATATATTTTCACAATTCAATGTTAAATCATGATGCAATATAAAAAATAAAATTTAAATCAACATGATTGATTAAGACAATGGACACAATGTACTTCATATCAATTTGATTTTTTCTACATAGAAATTCTACCATAGAGTATTTATTTGCCACGAAATTAGGATGAGTATAAATTTAAAGTTAAATAAATAGTTTGTTACAATAATTAGCTTTGAAAAAAAAAATTATTTTATTTATATCATATACATATATTATCTAATAAAAATATACTAGCATTGTAATTTCTCCTTTTTAGTTCGTCCCCTAAGCTATAGATGGAATAAAATGTGCACAAACACATTTCAATAAACTCTTAACTTTCCTAACAAATAATGACGCTAAGGCTAATGTTTCATCCAAAATTATCTATGCACCTATCTCTATTTTGCTCCAACATTATTTAGTCTATTAATTACTTGTGTTACTCAAATATGCTTCATTGTTAAATTTATGAATTTGTTCACGCATTCAATAATTGCTATCAATTAATGTTTACATAAAAAACATGTACTAAACAACAACACTGCATATTACACATGTTTCATCTGTTTTCAATAAACCATATTTAAAACAGATATTAACTAACCATTCTTACACTTGCTTCATTGTTTTTAAATAAAGCATATTTAAACATATCCGTATATTATTATAAATCACTTTAATTTATATTATACACTAGCAAAACTTGACACTACAATGTAAACACGTCACTCTGAAAATGATTTCTCTATATCCGACTAAGAATTCATTTTAATAATAATAAAGATAGAGTTTTTGATATAAACGGTTTATTATAAGTTTTACTTTATATAAATATAATTGGAACAATTATTTATAATAATAAAGATATTAAAATAATTAAATATGATAATTATAAATATATTTAATTGGTTTATAGGGATGGGTAATGAAAGAGTAACTAAAGTATATCTTTTTAGCAAGATTTATTAGAATTAATCAAAATTTTATACAAAGTATAGGTATGTTTATAGGATGGTTAAAAAGAATAACCTAAAGTGTTTTTGTTTAAGTGGGATTTTTATTAGACTTAATCAAAATTTATATAAAAGTATAAAAGTATGTAGATTTAATGATGGATTTTATTTGGATTAAACATGTTCAAGAAACAAAAAAACACTTATTTAATATGAGACAATGATGTATTTTGTTTGGATTAAACATGTTCAAAAAACAAAAAACCTCATCTAATATGAGACTAGCATTGAGTCAAGTTTAGGGAAGACTATTTGCTCATAGATGGGAAACTAAATAGTCTCCCCGAGTGTCTTGAAACTAGATTTTAACAACAAAAATAGAGTTAACATGCAAAAAAACAAAAGAGATTGGAAAAATATTTCTTGATTCTTGATAGTGATTCTTTATATGCCAACAATTAACTTAAGGGGTTGTCTTGACTTTCCTTCAACCATGATGGTCTTTCAAACTCCACTACATTTCTTTGAAGTTGGTGTTTACATCCTATTGTAATATCTCTTTCTTTTGCTTATCATTTATTGTTGCCCTATTGCCAGTGGCTTGCTCCTTGCCAGCACTGCCCAATAGCCCTTATGTTTCAGAGGTATTCTCCTCCCTTCTTGTAAGCTCCAACTTTTTCGGACTAGGCAATTTTGAACCTTCGAATATTGAGTTCAGAGGACTCGAAGAAGTGTAGTATGAGATATCTGAGGAATTAGAAGGTGCAAATGGCAAGAATGGTGGAGGGAACTAAATTCCCAAAGCGTCATTCAAAACACACAATGAATACCTAACCTGGACAAGATGAAAGTCTAAATCAATGATTCGAATCTCCACCACCTTAGAACGTCTTCCTGGTCTTTCAAGTGTTGTTCAAGCAATTTCGTCAATGCCCAATGGTTATCACCAATGTTTCCTATCTCTTTTTCTTCCATCTCTATAATCGTTCATCTAATGCATAGGAGAAGGTCCTCATCAAACCATTCTAATCCTAGACCATACCATGGATGTAAAGGTCGACAACCTATTCCTCTTCCTCCTCGCCTAGAATGACCATGCTCATGAACCATGGTTGCCAGACGTAAGTTCCCTCTTCCATCTACGCTAAACTCCACTCTTTTCTCAGTGCTGCAAATGACAGGTTGAATGATTCTCTGCAAAAATAACCTCGGTTTCTCTACCCAATGCTGCATTGAATGTGAATTCTCTATCATCTAACAACCTCACCTTATGAAAAGAATGTGGCAGATGGTGAACACAAGTGGGATGTGCTTCCATCCACCTACCTTAAATTTTCTAGTGTCCTACCATGGAGGCCATCATTGTCTAGTCTCCATTTATACACCCAGTTCTAGGGGATTAGAATGTTTTATTATGTGGAAAAAAATATTACATAAATATATTTTCCAAATTCCAATATTATGATAACGATTATTAATGTCCATTAAAACCAATAACAAGAATAACAATAACAAAATATAATTATGGTGAAGAAATATAATTTTATATTCTTATAATATTATTATAATTACTTAATAATAGTCTTGAGGGTTAGTTCAATTAGTCAATTCTTAAAAGAACTTGTGATTGAGAGGTCACGATTTCAATTCTCTAGACATTCTCAGGATTAGGCTCAATGGTTGATCTAGCGAGAAGTGATCCTTTTGGGTAGATTTGCATGGTAGGAATATTTTATGGATGTAGTGGTCACTAATCCACATAAAATTTTAAAAATAAAATGAAAAATTAAATATGTTTTCCAAAGGTATTCGTTTGATTCATGGAAGGAGAAATTTTCCTCATTCGAAATTTATATTCTTGTGAGATTTTTTATTTTAAAATTCATGGAGAATAAAAAAATGTTGAGAGTTAGTATTGCACAATCATCTAGGTCTTAAAAAACCAATATATATATATATGGTTTGAAAAAAATTCTACTTTCATTTGTATTTATTATTATTATTTTCAAATAACAAAATTTATTATAAATTAATTTTAAAACAAAATGGTTAAGGGTTATTAGGTAGCATTCATGCTCATTACTTCATTATAAACCCAATATTTTTTTATAACATGTATGGAAGAATAAATAAGAATGAAATTGATATTCGAATTAGGTAATAACTCTTACAATCCAACCTTACTATCTTCTTCCCTTCCTCAGCAACCCTATCAGGACAAAAATGACGCTCTTTTTTATACATGAATTTGCTTTAAAATAGAAATAACAAATGTTTGAATATAGATTTACTTGATAGTTATTGAATCTCAAGTAGTTATAACCATTTTATATGTTAATAATGTATAGAAATGATTTCCAATATTAGTGTTAATTCCTTAAAAAAAAACTTGAATTTTTTATTTATTTTTGCCAAAGTCATAATAAGTAATGTGAGCTATAATAACCTACCCATAATATGTTCAAAAATATAATTTTGTGGATTTCTATGTTATTGGAACATGTATGGTAGATTTCTAATTTTGTAATAAAAATGTATATGCACATATGAGCATACACAAATATGTCTCACACCACTGTAAAACCATAAAATATATGTTTTATTCAGTGGCTACATGATTGGTGGTTAATTTCCTCAACTATAACGTGTTAAATATACAAATGTATGGATCTACAAATGTTTAACATCATTGGTTTGAATTTCCTTCAACTTGTGGCATAAGATTTTGAATTAATATCCTATAGTAAATTGTCCAAAAATAAGCCATTATTTGTAAGTAAACACAAAATATGTTTTCTTCTAATGTTAATTAGATTGTTAAAACCATACTAAAGAGGAAATGGAAAACACCTTATGCCAAAATCTTGATTTTAAGTTTCAAGAAAGATAATTATAGAGTTATGGCCATGGGTAAGTAAAAATATATGTAAAAGTTGATGAAAATATGAAATTTTTAAGGCCTATTGTCTTCCTCCAAATGAAAATGCTTCATGTCCTCATGCAACCATATACATCTATATCTATCCACTAAGTTGTAAGAACCCATATGAAATAGTGCTTCTATTTTCCCAAAGTATAATAACTTGATTTGTTGTTGATAATTTTCATTCTATTTACAACATTTTTTTGCATATATGATAATCAATAGATTTATCTTAAACTATAATTAGTGCATTTGTGATTTTATTTTTCCAATTTAAAGTATGAATGGTCCATTAAAATCATTTTGTATGTCAAAAATTAGATCTCCTAAAATATGTTCTATGGATTTTTATTTATTTATTTTATATTGAAGTATGTATGTTCCAATCTAATCACTCTATGTCAAAAATTAAGCACACCCAATTCTCCAATATTGAGATATAAAGAAATCATGTGATCTACAACAAACTTTTAACACATAATCCACAACTTGAATGGTCTCCAAAATCAGCTCTACTACTTTATTTCTTGCTATAGGTTTTTGTGGTGAAAACAACATCTCTTTTTTATCATTATTTCTTATCATTGGTTCTTGTGTGACAATAGCATAACTTAACTTTTCTTTTCTTGTATTAACATTTGTTCTTGTGGGGTAATAACACAATTTCTCTTTGTTTTTCTAATGTTCATTCTTATGTAATTGTATCAGCAACTTTTGTTGCATTAATAAATCTAGTCTTTTTTTTCTTAAATATTCAATGGGTATGCTAGAAGGGATATGAATTGTGGAACAAAATGGTGTGGTGAAGGTTATGGATTAAAAAAGGGTGGTAATGACATGGTCATAATAGTTAGACCCTTTTTTTGGTGTTTATAGCTCAAGCAAGTACTTTTGCACTAGCTTAAATGTTTAGCAGTGCATAAGTCGCTTAAAGGACCCTTTACCTTAGGAGATTACTTTATTGATTAAAGAAATTTATTTTTATAAGATAAAGTGAGTTAATCTAATGGAATGTAAAGGGTTTTTCATTAGTGAAATAGATGTAATCTCAATTATCAATCTCAAGTGATGTTGAGATCTAATCTCAATCGTCAATCACTTTAAAGATTAGGGTTAGGGACTCGGTCATAACTCAAGCTCATAAAATAAAGGCTAGCTAAGGGAGAATAAAAAAACAACAATGAGTGAGAAAAATATTTGAGAGGAGATCTTAGTAATTGAGTGGAGAAGGACTTCCATTCAAGTGTCACCAGGTCCAAGGAAGGTGCAAGGGAGTAGCAAGGGAGATTCAAATCAACCAAGATAGATCAAGGACATATATAGGGCTTAATTAATTGGATCATTTCTAGGTTTATTGTTGTATCTATAAATTCCTCAGAGGGTGATTTTCCTAGTGAGGGAGCTGAGTAAGCTCTAATTCTATTTTAATGAAAAACTATTGATTGGGAAAAAATTCTTTTGTGCAATATGTGATTTAGATTAGTTGTGATTCTACTCATAGTTTTTTGTTTATGTTAAGATCCTAGTCATTCTTTTATGTATTAGATATATGATAAAAATGACATTTATGACATATGCAACTAGTATATGACATCCACTAAATCCCATTTAAGGAGCCTTTGTGGCAAATTTTTCATGGTTTTACAACAAGTTGAGGATCTATAAAATAAAAAAATCCATAATATGACAGCAAAAATATTTATAGCAAAAAAGATACGAGTCTAGAGCAATATATGCAACATCAAATGTTCCCCAAATTTGGAGGTTTTGGAGCTTTGTTGTAGAGTTTCCACAACAAATATGTAGTTTTTATACAACATACATGTATAATTCCCATAAAAAACCTATAGCACATAGATTTTGCGACATGTTTGTTCATTGAATTTCAAAAACCTCTCAAGATGGTTATCAACAATTTTATGACAACAAGACTTTTGGTGGAGTGATAATAGTAAGCTATTAGAAATATTTATTCAACAAGTAGCTGAAACCTGAAAGGTGATTTATTATTTTTCTTTTCTTTTTTCTTTTCACAAACCTTGTATGACAACAACTTGTATCTTAAATAAGATTTGTTTGATTGTTTCCAGAGGGTTTTCATGATCAAATTTTTTATTCCTAGGGAATGGTCACAAAAGATAAGTTTTCAAACATTGCATAGGAAATGCTTGCGAAGGACTAGTTTTCAAACATTCCATATTGAATGTTTGCCAAATACTAGTTTTCAAACATTCCATCGTCTGATGATCCCTAAAAAGAATTCACCATTAGAGTATTCTTTTTTTAATGAGCTATGTAGCTTAGTGGTGTAAGTGAGTTGATTTATGTTGTTGAGTGGGATAGGAGTGGGTGGATAAGAAAATTATGGAGGTATTTATGGAAATTGAAGAAAGAAATATACATTTTATTTTATAAATATTTGAGCTAAATAGTAAGAAGATGCATTGAAATACCATAGTTATGTAACAGTAAAGAATGTGTTGAAATATAGGTTGTCAATAAATATTTTCTCACCATATCATAAGTATTTCATGATTATGGATATTTAGATGGGAATCATTGTAGGAAAGTTCATATTATTTTGGTTGATATCACCAATGAAGAGCATTGGCTCAGTATGCAAATTCATGGGTACTTATACCTACATTCAAGCTAACATTATTTCTGACAGAGACATGTATCGTTTACACATTTTGTATGGTGCTAAATTTGATTAAATAGCTTTGTGTAGTCCTCGATGCAATTTGAAGGAAGGAGTTCTGTTGTATTTCTTAAGTAAGGGTCATTTTTAATGGAGTGGTTCATGTGCACATTTGTTGCATGGTCATTTGAGGGATTCCAAGTTGTTACATATTTATCAAAGAAAGCCTTAGCATAACTTATTTCCATAGGGTTTTCTTGATCCAAAGTTTCCATGTTTAGAGCCTTATAACCATAAAAATCCATGAACATGCATTGATTCCATGTCTTTCCATTCATGTATGTAGGAAAGCCATTAATGGAATACCAAGGAGGTGTTCTAACTTTATATTTTCATAGAGTGCATGGGAATAAAGGTATATTGTGAAATACCTATACCAAAATTCCTTTGCATGCAAGTATTTTGTAGAATCCCTACATGGAAGATTTCAAGCCTTTCATGTATGTACAAAGTGACAATGTGGGGTAATTGAATGATATCATGAATTTTCCATAGTTGTCACAACAATAGGTTAAAGGGTGGTTTGTTTACCATTAGAGTATGCACGTATGGCCATTTTGTGTCTATTGCACAAAATGTGAAGAACAATGTGGGGCACCCTAATTTTGTGTCTATGCTTATTTAGTTTATCTTTGTGGTTTTCATATTTTTTGTGACATTTTTCGTTATTCATGGAATTTGGTCTAGAAAGAATACTATTGATTTGGTTGGCAACATTGAAGTTGAGGATGAAAAGGTATGGGATTTATTGAAGAAAGGGATGTTGTTTTAAGTATCTACTGCTAGAAATGGTAACTTGGGTTTGTTGTTAAACTTGAGGCAATCATATTTGTTTACATAATGGACTTTGTTTGATTAACATGAATTTATTTTAGATGAGGTAAAATAGAAGGGAATATTTTTCAAGTGGGTGAGTCCATGGACTTGTTGCTCAATAGGTATACTTGTGGGAGATGTTGTAGTAGCATGGGCAAGGGCTTATTATTGAGTATGATCAATTAGGTATTTTATGACAAGGTGATTTTCCCTAGATATTATAATACCTCCATCCATTTTTATCTCATCTTTGCACTGTGCATGTTGTTTACGACGTTTCTCTTTCTTTAGGTCATTTAGTGTAGATTTAGTATTATTGTTTTGGTTGGTCACATTGAAGACTCGATTGGAAAAGGTATGGGAGTTATTGGGGAAAGGAATAATTTTTTTAGCATTTGTTTCTAGGAATGGTAAACACGGATGTATTGTTGAATTTGATGGAAAAAAAATTTGTTGCAAAATGGTTTTTATTAGTTGAACATGGATTTATTCTAGGTAAGGTAAAATTATAGGGAGAAAATTCTGCAATTGGATGATCCTGTGGACTTATTTTCCAATTGGTGTAGCTTATCCAAGTGTTTTTTGTTGAGCTCAAGATATTTGTCCAATTAAAGTGACGGTTCTTTGATATTTTCCAAAAAACGAGTTTCAATTTGACCATGCTTTTGTACAAACACAACAATTATTTTATAACATGTATTTAAAATTGTTTGAAAGACAATTTTGAATACTTGAAAATGTGTATATGCTAATGCATAATCAAATGGTCTCATGACCTGTGCACACATAAGTGGATCAAATCCCACCCCCGTGTACTCATTTTAGAAAATTCAACTAGATGTGGCTCGAGTTGTTGTGAGAAACATTTTTATCCTCCCCACCCAGGTTCAATTCCCACACATGACATGTTCAAGCTCACAATAAGTGTATACTTATAATGGTTTCGATCCTTATTGTGTGAGAGTCCCTCAAGGGCCAAAACATGTATATTTCTCATATGAAAGATAAAGATATTTCTTCGAAGAAAAAATAAATCTATACTTATAATATATATTAACAAAATAAATATTACAATGATTTAAACAATGTTAAAAATTATAAAGAGATCAACAAAAAAAAACACATATATGGGCCAAAGAAGTAAAAGAATGGGTGTGTGTATAAATAGTACACAATAATAGTGATATACACCAAGCATAACTATAATTACTAAAACCCTTGACCCCTAAACCCTTACTAAAATATACTTCTTATTTCTACTTCTTTTCTTAATTTACTCTTAATTTGTTGTGTATGTAAAATATATCCATAAAGAAAAAATAATATGTTATTTTTCTTCTACATTTAACATATAAATGCTTGGGTGAAAATGCGAAGTTGGGTTACCCTTTTTGCCTTTTTTTGAGAAAAAATATCATTTTTAGAAGTTCTTCAACTTTCAGCAAGCTATAGTAATTTTTCTGTTTAGAATTTCATTTTACAATAAAAATCAAGCTTGTCAGACATTTTATAGATTTATATGTCTTACTTTTTAGATTTTTTTATTCACATTTGATATGTCAACTTATCAATTGTTTGGCTTTGTGTTCTTTAAAAATCATGAGATTCATAAAAGGTCATGTTTTTTTGTCACTAGTGTATTCTTTGTTAACCTGCAGTTTTTGAAAGAAAAAATGTGTTGCAACAATATAGATAGAATCTACTTCGATATGGTTATATTTATGAAACCAACGAATGCACATCATAATTATTAGAATTTTTTGAATTGAACCAATATGAAAAAACTGCAAATTTTGAACATGTTTTCCGTAACACCATGTTTCTCAACATATTAGTTAAAAACTAAAAATCTAAAAACTACTTATTAAAGAAGACAAATCAACATAATGCAACATAAAAATTTCATATTTTTTTATAGTGTGTTTTGGAAGATGCAAATTTTGATTTCACTGAATCATAATGACCTTCAGAAATTTTATGCACACATTTTACTAGAAAATTAATTAAATTAGCAAATATCTATGGGTGAAAATGTGAAGCTCGGTTACACTTTTGTGAGAAATTCCCCCAAAAAATTCACAATCTCAACTTTTCAGCCGAATATATATATATTCGGCC
The DNA here is from genome assembly GCA_000404065.3 of Pinus taeda. Classification (NCBI taxonomy): domain Eukaryota; kingdom Viridiplantae; phylum Streptophyta; class Pinopsida; order Pinales; family Pinaceae; genus Pinus; species Pinus taeda. Next base: position 41,600 of record APFE030941591.1, read on the forward strand.
GAATTTTCTAAATTTATTCGACTGAACTATTATACTAATGTTCGGCCGAACTTTTGGCTATTTAGACTAAAATCGACTGTTAAATGAAATTTTTTCCGAAGTTGAAAAAGTCAACAAAAAAATAGTTTAGCCTAATAAATAATCTATTCGAATAAATGATTCAGTCAAACTATTTGTTCAGCCGAAATATTATTTTCAACAGAATTATTTATTTGGCTGAAATTTTTTTATATATATAATGAGCCAGACCTTGCTGCGAAGTTTTATGCTCTGTTAATTTCTAAATGTGGTCTGTTGAGCCGAGTGTTGTTATTGCTCTGTGTTGTGATTGTGGTTGGTCGAGCCGAGCATTGTTTATGCTCTGTGTTGTGATTATGGTTGGTTTGAGCTGAGCTGAAGTCAAGCACTATGAGGTTCATTCGTAATTTAATTTTTTTGACAAGCTTTTTTTATAATGTTTTTTTATTTTTTTGTAGCGTGGTGCAGACGAATTTTGGTTGTTTGCACTCGTTGTTTGGATCTCTCTCAGCCTCCTCATCCAAACCAAGTAAGCCACCCAAGGCTCCTTTCTCTGGTAAAAAAATAAAATCTAAGAACAAATAATATAAATATGGTAGGTTTGTTGCAACTATATGATAAGGTCTGTGCCGGTGGTCGAATAACATTTGAACAAATCTATATATCATATGTTTAAACCTTAATGAAATTATAATGCTTCCATTGCAATATTATGCATTGGTCATTGTTATTTTTTGAAACCATATGGTGTGACATTATACCCATATGCTATATTTCACCAACCACAACCTTTGTATTAAAACTCTGACCACATATATCTCGGCCCATGTCAGATTTTAGTAACCCATTGATGTAATGTAAAAAACATTTTGATCAATAGACGTACATTTGTATGTCAATCCTTAATGTTTTTCATTCTCTTGGGAAATTTGTGCGTTGTATGGTTGTTGTGTCTATTTGACATCCCTCGGTTTCTTGATTGTTGTTTTCTCCTTCCATTTGAAATACTGGTATTTCCTATTTATTATTTCCATTTGAAATGGATGTTTGTAGTTTCCATTTTAAATCTCAGAATAAAAAAGGAAGTAAAAGTTTATAATGCCCTGTATAAGAGGTTGTTTTTTTTGGAGTACCA
>APFE030941592.1:6520-44839 GCA_000404065.3 Pinus taeda
AAATAATAATAAAATAATAATTTTTTGAGAATTTCAATTTTTTAATGCATTAAAAATTCGACTGATGAGATTAAGAGATATCTTGATCCTCATCAACGGTCGAGATCATTTTGACGTGGATCACTCAAACTAGCCGTTGGGAATTTTTCCTTTAAATAGGGCCCTAGGGGGGTCATTTGAGATCATTGGATCTCTGAGTTTTGTGCTGAAGAAGCTTTCTTGTAAACATTTTCTGGTGCTAATAAAGAAAGACTTTGGGGTCGAAATTTTGCTGGTGTTACTCTCTTGAAGTGTTGTGAGCTATTTCATTTTCTGCATATTTTAATTTTCAACCATTAATAACAGCTTATTGAAGAGTATTGTTGAGCATAGGTATCTTGTTCACTTGCTAGGGTTTGAATGGTATTAGGGTTTATGAAGTAATGGCAGGTATCTCTATTGCATTGGAGATCTAGTACTATTTTTCCTCTCTTTATTGATGGTTAAAGTGAGCTGTGCAGGAAAAATCTTGTTGAAGAAGATCAGTGGGTGTTTGGGGAAGTTCTCGGCTGAACCAGCCAACTCCCACAAGCATTTCTTGCAGAGCCCAGCTAGTTTTGATCCTGGGTTTATTATTTAAGTTTGTTTTTTTGAATTGCAGGAGAGATTTCTAAGGCATTTCATTAGCAATCTGAAGTTCTGAAAATATATTTGATGATAACTGTCAAATTTGGCTGTCGTAGAGCTAGATTTTTGTAATTTTGGACCAGTTTGCAGGGTTTTTGCTTTTTTGCATATATCTTCCGGGTCTTGTTTTCCATTTGCAGGTTGCAGATCTGAAATAAAATTTTTGTGGAAAAATTAAGTTTTGCAGGGTCACTGTTTCGCTGCCCGAGGGTTTTTCAGATATGGAATTTTTTTTCACATCGGTTTCATTTGGTAATCAGCTTCTGAGTTCTCACTGTCAGATCATCATCTGCTCATTTCAGCAAACTCACAAATCGCTGCCCCTTTTCCTCCAACGTCCTGCTTATCCATCCATCTACATTCTGCCATATCTCTACCCATCATCGACATTACCATATGCCCCTCAGCTCCATTGATTATCTACGTATCTCCTCAAGCTTCCTCTGCAGCCACAAAACCAACTCGATTTTCTCTTGGGTTTGAAAACGGATTTTTTTTATATATCTCGTGTGGCTCCTTGCTGCCATCGCACCTCAGTGCATTCATCAGCCGTCTAGCAAACTTCTACGATTATTTGCCGCCGACCTACGCAAGAAAACCCAAACTCGTTGAAACTCTCCTCCACCGTCAGGGTTCGGACATTCCACACGGGCCAGGTATTTCACGTGTTTGGCATGAGGTAATGCGTTGAGTGGTAAGAATCAAAGAGCGTGGGCATCAGCCGTCGAATGATCATTTCGCCATCGCACCTGCAGCAATACACTATACGCTATCAGATCTAGGCCCGTCTGTAGCCTTCCCTCCCGCCGCCAAGCTCCCATCGATCTTGCATACCATAAAGAATCGCGGAGGTGTTACGCGTTGAATGGTAAGGTAATTTCGGTAAGTTTTCATGAACAGGTGCTAACCTAACGCAAATCAAAATCGATTTTTCATTTTTTTTTATTTGGTTTAGTTACGTTTCGATTTTTAGTTTTAGTTTTATTTTAATATATATATGCGTTAGTTTTTAGATGCGTTAGGGTTTAATAATATATATATATATATATATATATTTTTTTTTTTAAATTTTTGTTTTTAAATAATAAAAAAATTATAAAAAGGCCTTTAGGGGTTTTAGCTCCAGATTTTTAGATTTTAATTTTGATTTTTAGTTTTAGTTTAAAGTTTAGAATAAATTTTCTTTTTTTAAAAAAGGCTTTGTTTTGCTTTAAGTTTGAAAATTTAAAGAAATCATAAAATTTTTAAATTTTTTTAAAATCATAAAAAAAAAAAAATCATAAAAAATATAAATACAAAAAAGAAATTTCTTTGTCATTTAAAGAAAATAGATTTTAGATTTTTTCTTTTAGTTTTGTTTTAATTTTATTTTATTTTTTATTTTTTATTTTTTATTTTTATTTATTTTATTTTATTTAATTTTTTTTTATTTTATTTTATTTATTTTTTAATTTTTATTTTTATTTTTCTGAAAAGCATAAAAATATTTTTGGGAAATATTTGGTCAGATGAAGTCTTAGCTCGGGAATTTATCACGTTCTATTTTTCTTGTTGAGGCTAAAATTTTGATGTGGGATTAATGTTTATCATCTTTTACGTGATTTGGCATGCTTGAATGTGATATCTGGTTAATGTTCAAATTTACATGGTTGTATAACTTTATCTTTCGAAGTTTCAAAACTGCTTGTGAAATTACTGGATATCTTGTATCGTTCGAGTCATTTGATGTAAATGATTGCTTTACGTGGTTTACTTTTCTGCAGCATTTAGTAAGTAATCGTTTAAACATCAAACCCATAAGGCACTGGTCCATTAAGTTAAACAAATCCATTTAGTGCTGTTCTCTTTCATGTCTCCCAAACTAACTGGTTCACAGTTGGTTTTCCACTTTCCTACAGTGTCTACCCCCCTTAGTCGTGGGAGACAGGCTTAAACGGATAGATCAGGGATTAAAGTGACAGCCCTTGATCTGAGCGTTGTCGTGACGATCCGTGCGACAACATTTTTTGGCGCCGTTGCCGGGGATAGAGTTTTTTCTGTGTTTGGTCCTTTCCTTCCGAGCTTTACCGTGTTTCACTTCCTGTCCGGGTGGCGACTCCACTTCATATATTATCTTCAAGAGTGTATACTAGAAGACATCCAAGTAGTCTGTGCAATCCTGCTCCTGATCCTAAAAGGGCCCTCAGAGTACGATTACACAAACTCTCTTCTCGTACACTTCTTGTTAATCTCAGACAAGAAGCCCTCTCTGATATCCATCTACTTTTTACTGGTCCAGTTGAGCACGACATCATGGACATATTCTCCCCATGTAACTTTGCTAATATTCTGGGTTATCCTAATGATATTCCAAAACATGGAATGGATAAATTGTCTATCTTTCAGGGAGTTAACGCAATCAGTGCCAATTCGCATCTGAAAGCTTTTAGTTCATGGTTGGGGAAATACGCAAGGGCCATTGATTTTAACCATGAAGATGTTAAAATGACCCTTTTTGTTCTAACTTTGGAGGGTGACGCTTTAGATTGGTTTACGGAAAAGCCTCAAAATTCATTTGATTCCTTACAATCGATTGTTAACGCCTTTAAAGAAAAGTATGGGGACAAGCGAGAGGGAAGACACCTTGTAAAAGCTATTAGCATAATCAAAAAGAGATAGAATGAAACTGCTGAAGAATTTAATAAAAGGTTTAATGACATTATTAAAGAATTACCTCAAGACTATAAACCTACCGACAAATCTCTTCGAGATTTTTACATTGATGCATTTAGTCCTGAGCCATCTTATGAGTTAAGGTGTGCTAGACTTAATGATTATAGGGATTGCCAAGTCTTAGCTATAGAACTTGAAAAGGACAAGGCAGCATCTGGAAAGTCTGAAATCCCAGGTTTCGACAGGGCTGCTACGAAACTAAAAGATCCTAAAGGAAAAGCAGTTCAAGAACCTGAAAGTGAGCTTGTTCTCAAATTGCTTCAAAAGATTGAAACCATGGAAATTAATCATACTAAGGAAATAGCCACTTTGCAGAATAGGTTGGTCCAAATGGAAAAAAAGCAAACGCAAAATTTCCAGCCTCGAAATAATAATAACAGAAATAACAATTGGCAAAGGAAGGGTCAATCTAGTGAGCAAAGACCTCCCAATCCGCTAACTAATTTGGTTGATAATGCTCCCCCTTACTATCGGGTTTGTGATGCCCTTCACGAAGAGGCCATTTGTCCCATCGTTAGAAGAATTTTAGATAATGGAATGTTTGGAACAGGTGATCAAATAAATGTAGTAGGTAGCAAGTTCCCTTTGTCTATGAATGATTGGATAGAGGTCAAGGAAAAGAGTCGTGACGTTATGAATCCTTCATCAGCTTTTAGTAGAAATAACCTTGAAAATGAAGATGACATTTTGGCTAGGTTATATGGTGAAAAACCCTCTCCCGAGCAAATCCTGGAAATTGCTAGAGATAAGGGTTTGACCTATCAGAGAAGGGATAAAGATCAAAACGGGAATCAAATTCCCCCTCGAACTTTTTACCCTGGTGTAAACTCTGGATTAGATGTCGATTTGGGAAATTGGTTTAACAATGCAAAAATCTGGGTTCCTGTCTCCGAGATTGCTAAAATCCCTCCCCAAAGAGACAAGTTACTAAAAGTTATTCAAGCTCCTCAAGTAAATACTTCTCAACAGAAGACTCGGGAAGTTGACTATCATGATGCTCCCATATATTTGCAAAGCTTAGATGCTGATAACAAAGATCACCAACCTTTCTTTATCACCTTGTTAGTTAATGGATATAAATTGAATAATTGCATGTTGGATTCTGGTGCATCAGCTTGTGTAATGACTAAAAGGGTCTTGGGACAGCTTAACTTAAGAGTTTCTAGACCCTACTATAACATATGCGCCATGGATTCTAAGAAAATCGAAGTGCATGGTTTAATCAAAGATTTGCAAGTTCATCTATCAGTTTACCCAGACATCATGGTTGTCATGGATATTGTTGTTGTGGATGTGCCTGATGCCTGGGGTATGCTGTTATCCAGAAAATGGGCCTCTGATCTAGGAGGAAGCATTCAAATGAATTGGTCATATGCTATGATTCCTTCTCCTAGGGATGATGGTTTTGTAAGACTAAATAGAGAGCCCGAAAGAAAATTTCATGTCGAAGATCCTAAGAGGCCTCACAACGAGATAATCAAAGAGCAATCTGACATTGGGAACTATGCCATCATGTCTAATTTCATAATTCCTCCCGATGATAAGATTAAAGATCTCAATAATAGAGTTTGGTACATGTACTTCGATGGTGCAGCGTCTAGGCATGGCAAAGGCGCTGGGATAGTGCTTATGTCTCCCCTTGATCACATTTTCAGGTTTCCCTATCGGTTAGAATTTGAAGCAACCAACAATGTCGCTGAATATGAGGCTATATTGTTGGGTCGTGAATTGGCAAAACCTTTGAAGATTAAGTTGCTTAGCATTAAGGGGGATTCCGATCTAATTATCATGCAGCTTAAGAATAAATTCACATGTAAGAATCAAAGATTAAGAAATTATCGAAATGCTATGTGGCATACCATGGAGCATTTTGATGCCCTTGATCTCGAAGCAATTCCAAGAGAGCAAAATAGTTTGGCAGATGAACTTGCTGTAGCTGCTACTACTTTCCAGTTATTTGATGAGCTAATTAAAGATAAGATCAAAATGGAAGTAATATTTAGACCATCTGTTCCAGATAACTCAGAGCATTGACAAGTCTTCAATGATGAAAAACAAGTCATTCGTTTTCTTAATAGTCTGGATGATTTTGAAGATTTCCGGATAGATTCTGAGGAGGATGGATCTTTAAATCATGAGCATATCATAAATCCTACTCCTAGGAATGTGGTTGCCTTAGAGCAACATTTTGGTCGGCATGATGCCACGAAGCTGAGAGAAGAAAATAAGATAGACCCAGGCGAATATCTCGAGATAAACATTGGTACTTCTGAAAACCCAAAAATTGTTAAAATCAGTAAAGGTACTAGTGTGGAGGAAAGGAAAAAGCTAACTAATTTACTCCGTGAATATCAAGATGTTTTAGCTTTTTCTTATGATGAATTAAAGGGGTATAGGGAAGATGTCATGGAACATACTATCCCCTTAAAAGATGAAAATGCTAAACCCTTTCGCCAAAAACTTAGGCAAATATTCCTAAATTGGCCCTGCTAGTTCAGAAAGAGCTTGCGAAAATGCTTGCAGCAGGAATTATCGCTCAAACTAGGCATTCGACTTGGTGTTCAAATTTGGTGATCGTTAGGAAAAAGAATGGTATGATAAGGCTTTGTGTCGATTTCTGAAACCTTAATCTAGCATGCAAGTAGGACAATTACCCTTTGCCAAACATGGAAACTTTGTTGCAAAGAGTAACCGGTTCTGGAATGATGTCATTGCTAGATGGTTTTTCCAGGTACAATTAGGTATGGGTTAAAAAGGAAGATCGTCATAAAACCACATTCACCACACCATGGGGTACCTTTGAATACATCAGAATGCCGTTTGGATTAACAAACGGTGGGGCTACATTCCAAAGGGCAATGGATTATGCCTTCAAGGGATTAATCGGGAAATTTATTGAGATTTATCAAGATGATCTTACTGTTTTCTCTAAAGATGGTATTAGTCATGTAAATCATCTTAGGCAGGTTTTCGATAGATGTAGAGAATACGAGATTTTTTGAATCCAGCTAAATCTGTTTTTGGAGTAACTGAAGGGAAATTACTGGGTCATATCATTTCTAAGGGTGGAATCAAGATTGATCCTGAAAGAATTGAAGCAATCCAAAAGATTCCTCTCCCTCATAATCTTAAATCCCTTCAGTCTTTCCTGGAAAGACAAATTTCATTAGAAGATTTATTCCAAATTACGCAGAAATAGCTAAGCCTATTCAAAGTCTTCTAAAGAAAGATGCAAAGTTTGTTTGGCAAGAAGACGGCAACAAGGCTTTTCAAGAAATCAAATGTGCTATTGCAAGAGCTCCTGTCCTAGTTAGTCCTGATTATTCTAAGGATTTCATGATTTTTTCTTTCGCTTCCGAAGATACCATTGCTGGTGTCCTGCTTCAAAAGAATAAACATGGTCACGAGCAGCCCATTGCTTTCATGAGTAGAGCACTTCAAAATTCTGAATTGAAGTACAATACCATGGAAAAGCAGGCTTATGCCTTGGTCAAGTATCTAAAGCACTTCAAAACTTATGTGGGTTATTCTAAAATCATTGCTTTCGTCCCACATTCTGCTGTCAAAGATATATTTACTCAAACTGATTGTTTAGAGACTCGTGCTAGGTGGGTTACTAAGATACAAGAATATGATTTAGAGATCAAACCCACTAAGCTAGTTAAAGGCCAAGGTTTGGCTCAAATGTTGACTGAAAGTAATGAAAAGACTCTTGGTTTGTTTTGTGTTAGCAATCTATCTTCGCCTGAGTTGCAGAGATTAGGAGAGCATGAGTGGTATAAGAACATAGTTTATTACTTGATGAATCTTGTGTGTCCTAACCATTTAGTTGCTCATAAGAGAAGGGCTCTTAGATTGAAAGCCACTAAGTATTGCCTTATGAAGGATGGCCTTGGATGGCGAAATCCTGAGGGCATAGTGCTTAGATGTGTTGATGACGTTGAGTCCAAGAAGTTAATCTCTGAGTTTCATTCAGGATTTTTTGGTGGTCATTATGCTGCTAGAACTACCGCCCACAAAATCCTGAGAGCTGGTTATTATTGGCCGTCAATTTTTTGTGATGTGCATAGATTCGTTAGAAATTGTCAAGCCTGTCAACTATTCACTGGGAAACAAAAGCTTGCTTCCCTGCCCCTACAACCTGTCATTGTAGAGGCACCTTTTCAGCATTGGGGTCTGGACTTCATAGGGAAGTTCCATGAAAATTCTAGCCATGGCTACTCATGGATTTTGACTGCTACAGATTATTTCACTAAGTGGGTTGGGCCATTACTGCGAAGAATGCAACTGAAAGGTTATTATGATTTCATTGAAAATAACATCATTACTAGATTTGGTGTCCCTGCTAAGATCACTACTAACAATGCCAAAGCTTTTAGTTCCTCAGAGTTTTCATCCTTCTGTTTCAAGTATGGTATTGTCTTATCTCATTCGTCAAATTACTATCCTCAGGGTAATGGTCTGGCTGAATCAAGTAACAAGAATCTCATAACCATTATCAAGAAGATAGTAGGAGATAATAAGAGATCATGGGATAGCAAAATCAAGTATGCTTTATCGGCAGATAGAATCACTAAGAAGAAGGCTACTGGTAAATCTCCCTTTGAATTAGTTTATGGCTTGGATGTAACCTTACCTGTGCACCTTAAGTTGCCAGCTTATCAGCTCCTTCAAAAATTTTCTACTGATAAAGATGTTGTTCAAAATAGAATAGATCAAATTGTGGAGTTAGATGAAGCTCGTAGGACGGCTTTTGATGCTATATGTAAAAATCAATCTAACATTAAGAAAAGCTTTGATAAATATTCTCGATCTAGATCTTTGCAGGTGGGAGATATGGTATTGCTTTGGGACCGCAAAAATGAGAAACCAGGAAAACATAAGAAGTTCGACAGTTTGTGGCTTGGACCGTACATCATTCGAGACATAGCCAGACCAAACTCATTCCACTTGAGCAGATTGGATGGCGAACCACTTGATCTACCTGCAAATGGCCAAATGCTCAAGCTGTTCTTCAAAGATGATATCTGATGCCATGGGGCATCCTTTGTATTATATTTCTAACCCTACTCCTTGTCATTTTCAGCATTTCGTTTCTGTTTTAGGATTAGATTTACTTTTCATGTTATTAGATAGTTGATAAATGAAAAGCTTCTATATTTCATGTGCTTAAATGTTATATGATGACTTTTGAATGGACGCTACTTATGTTTTGTTTGGTATTGCATGGGTGCAGATTCTGGATTCTCACATTCCTACAGTGCAGCAACGTGTCCCCAAGTAAAGAGCCAGATGTTGACCGCTGCGTGTCAACTACCCATAGCAGTACACCCCCTTTTTCTTCGCAAAAAGGGACAACGCTTCATCGAGATGTTCGTGCCATTCGACAGTCATCGTCATTCTCCTCATCATATTAAGTTGTAAACTCAGTCTGCATTTTGATGTAAATAATCTTAGCAGAGCTGAGTCATGTATGTAAATTGTCTAGGTGGACCTAATTTTCTAGTGATAATCTTCATTCCTGAAGGTTTTTCGTCTCACCGATCCATGATCGGCAAAGTTTTCCTTCAACCTGACCCCAAAGCCGGAATGAATTTTATCACTAGAGTCTTAGGAGAATCCTAGTGTGTTGATCTGCTAGATTATGTTTGGTCGCAGAACTGGGTGGTTTATGAAGGTCTATGTCAAATGGGTTCTCCCCCTTGAGATGTAAAGTTGTAAAAGTCATGATGAAAAGTGTCTTGAGGGTTAGGAACATGCGTCTTAAGTCCTAGGTCCTAGGGAAATTTTTCCAAAGGCTATGTTTGATGATCCTTAATAAAAATAATAAAAAAATAAAAATAAATAAAATAATAAAATAAATAAAAAATAAAAATAATAAAATAATAATATTTTGAGAATTTCAATTTTTTAATGCATTAAAAAATTCAACAGATGAGATTAAGAGATGTCTTGATCCTCATCGACGGTCGAGATCGTTTTGACATGGATCACTCAAACCAGTCGTGGGGATTTTTTCCTTTAAATAGGGTGCTAGGAGTCATTTGAGATCATATTGGATCTGAGTCTTGTGCTGAAGAAGCTCTCTTGTAAACTTTTCTGGTGCTAATAAAGAAAGACTTTGGGGTCAAAAGCTTGCTGGTGTTACTCTCTTGAAGTGTTGTGAGCCATTTCATTTTCTGCATATTTTGTTTTTCAGCCATTAATAACAGCTTGGTGAAGAGTATTGTTGAGCATAGGTATCTTGTTCATATGCTAGGGTTTGAATGGTATTAGGGTTTCTGAAGTAATGACAGGTATCTCCATTGCATTGGAGGTCCAGTACTATTTTTCTCTCTCTTTGTTAATGGTTTAAGTGAGCTGTGCAGGAATATCTTGTTGAAGAAGATCAATGGATGTTTGGGGAAGTTCTCGGCTGAACTAGCCAACTCCCATAAGCACTTTTTTGCAGAGCCTAGCTAGTTTTGATCCTGGGTTGATCATTTAGTCTGTTTTCTGAATTGCATGGGAGATTTCTAAAGCATTTTCATTAGCAAATCTGAAGTTTTCTGAAAATTATTTGATGTAACTGACAAATTTGGCTTTGTAGAGCTATAATTTTGAAATTTTGATCAGGCTTGTAGGGTTTCATTTTAAATTTTGCATATATACTGTCCAGAATTTTGTTTTCCATTTGCAAGTCTGGGATATAGTTCTTGTGGGAACTCAGATTTTGCAGGGTCACTGTTTCGCTGACCAAAGTTTTTTTTTAGGGCCTGGAAAATTTTTTCACATCAAGACTGCCTGCTTGCATTTCAAAGTCTCATTGCCGCTGTCTGGAATCTGCTATCACTGCTGTCCAGAGGCACTATACGCAGGCCAGCGACCCTCACATTGTTTCCCCTCTGCGTGGACCCTGCAAAATTCACGCTACGTAGACTGAGTGTCATAGCTCCTCTCCGCCATCGATAACATTCGCCAGCCATTGCCCCAGCTCTCTCTCTGCTCTTCGTTTCCGCTACCAAAGCTTCCTTGGGCCTGCACACTGCTCTTGTTTGCTGCGACACCTATCTATTCAAACACCACATCGAATTTTTTTTTTTTAGTATCAAAACAGCCGTGGGTTGACGTAGCTGCATTCAAATTCTTTATTGCCAAATCCTCCGCACGGACCCGGCAAAGTATCACGCTGTGTGATCTAAGCTCCATATCCGCCATATTCTGCGGTTCTTTCCCCAACCCGCACGCAAAGCCTGCAAAACAAAAAACAATTTCAATTTTTTTGATATAATTCGTGGAGTAAACAAGACGTTTGTGTACGAGGGCCAGTGTTTGCGACTAGGGTCTTTGCATCCATTCGTTCCATTTCTAAGCGCTTCATCAGTTCGAATTTTTTTTAAACGGTTCAGGTGAATGCAGTAAGGTAATACATTCGATGGTCACTGCACCGGGCTGCACCTATCCACCTGAAAACTTCGATTTGCCCCTCCGTGCTACGATCTCATCACTCCTGCATTTATAAAACCTGGGAGCGCACAGTAAGATCACGATTTTGATGAACACGAGTCAGGGAGTGTTCAACAGTTCACGCGCAGGTGAAATTCTTCCACCACGGGTTAAGTTTATATGCGTACCGCGGTAAGGTTCCTCACGTTGACTATTCATTGTGTATAAGTTTTAACACAAATCGAATTTCCCTTATCGTTGGTCTCAGTTCGACGTAGCTTAGGTTTAGAACGAAAATCGATTTTCTTTTTGGGTTCATTTAAGTTCGATTTTTTTTAGTTTTAAATTTTAATATGTTTAATATTGCATAGCGTAGAGTTAGAGTTAAAATCGTTTTGCAATTTTTTTTATTTGGTATTACGTTTGTTTATTTAATGTATATATATGTGTTATGTTTAGTTCGATAGTTAAAAAATTCATAAAAAGGAAAAACGTTTTAGGGTTTTAGTTAGGGTTTGAATTTTTTGATTTTGATTTTTTTAGGTATAGATTTAAAATAGATTTTTTTATTTTTTTTTTTAGAAAAATTAAAAAATTAAAAAAAAATTAAAAAATTAAAAAAATCATAAAAAATTTTCTTTTCATTTAAAGGATAGTTTTAGATTTTTTTTATTTTTTTATTTAGTTTTAAAGTTTTGATTTTTTGCCTAAAAACATAAAAATATTTATCGTGGAAAGATTTTGCCAGTTGAAGTCTTAGCCTGGGAATCTCATCATGTTCTATATTTTTTGCTGAGGCTAAAATGTTGATGTGAGATTAATGTTTATCTTTTACATGATTTGGCATCCTTGAATAATGATATCTGGTTAATGTTTGAGTCCGCATGGTTGCATCTTTCAAAGTTTATTAATTAAAATTTGCTAGATCATTTTTAAAAGCATTGTGAATTTACTAGATATCTTGCATTGTTCAAAGTTATTTGATGATAAATGATTGCTGGGAACAGTTTACATTTCTGCAATATCTATTAAGTGATCGTTTCACCATTAAACCCATAAGGCACTGGTCCATCAAATTAAACAAATTCATTTAGTGCTTTTCTCTTTCGTGTCTCCCAAACCAACTGGTTCACAGTTGGTCGTCCATCTCCTTACAGGGTCTACCCCCCTTAGCCACGAGAGACAGGCTTAAACGGAGAGATCGGGGATCAGAGTGACAGCCCCCGGTCTGAGCGTTGTCGTGACAATCTGTGCGACAACAAGGTATTTTGTGGAGCACATTGTGGGAGCAAGCGTGGGTTAGAGGCTCTAAGATTTTGCAGGGAATTTTCTTATTGTTAGACTGGACTTTGGACAATGATTTGCTGAGCTAGATTTGAGGCTATTACCTGGGTCGATTTTTCTATCTTTTGGCAAGGGCATAGAAGCTATTGATCAAATGTTGCGCAAGGGTTTAGAGAAGTGGTATCGAGAGAGATAAGCGATGGAGATAGGAGGTATTTCTAAATCGAGAATTTAGCTAGAGCTGGGAGAATTTTCCCGTGGTATATTTGGGAATAATTCAGTAGTATCAAAACCGTGGGGTGTTTTTTGGCTAGATTGGGCAATTCACACTTGTTGAGGGTCACCAGGGGTCGGTGGATTCAACTTGAACCCTTTATGGGGTTTTTGTGGGTTTATTGAGAGGAGTGTCCGACTAATTTTACAAAATTTTCCAGGTGATATTCAGGCCCAGAATCCTCATTCTTAGCCCATATTGATAAGTCAATTCAACAAGACAAATTTTGTCAAATCCTTGCAGTTGTTATCAAATATTGTCATATACAAGATCAAATGATCAAATCAAGGAAAACGACATACTGATATGCATACGTCAATCCCCTACAAACACAACAGTAGCCTAGATATTCAATTTCTCTATAATAAGTCAAACATTATGTAGATTTTAAAAAATTCCCTGCTAATATAACTCTCCATCATCTACTACATGTCTGTAGTTTTGTCATACTCTTGGTGTGTTCTTAGTCGCGTGCCTAAGATTTTAGTGTTTTGAATCCTACAGGCTCAACTGCACCCATAGGCCTTCTTCCATGCGGTTGTGAGGCTTATAACCCCACCCTTAAGCCTTTCTCCCAACGGTTGGTGTTTGGACTTGGAGAAAACCTTCTTTGCTTAGTTTAGAACTTGCCAAAACATTTTTCCACAACATCAAATGTTTATTCATGTCCAGAATCCTTTCTTCAATAGTCAAGTGTCTTCTATTCATTTTGTGCAAATAATAGGTGTTGGGATCTTTTGGACAACTTCTTCCTTTGAGTGGGAAGCCACTTCAGTCATCATTATTCAAAACATCAACTTGTCTATCATAATATTGTTATGCATCAGCAATACTGTCAGGTCATGAAGTCAAACTATATTAGGTTCTAAAACATGTATTCATGATAGTCATAACATATCATCATTAACTGCTTCATTGTCAATGTCATATATGAACATGCCATCGAATATTCATCAAAGGTTAGTGTCATATAACTAGGGCAGCTGACAAGTGTATCTTCATACTATATGAATTATAATCACAAAATCACTTCTTTATCATATTTTTCAACTATCAAGTCAGGGCATCCAATTTTATCACTTGTCAAAATTACTAAGCTTATCAACACCTACCAAGGTCAACGAGAAGATCTTGAATATAAATCTTATTGTTACACTTTTGTTATCAAGGTTACCATACTTATCACAAGCATTATCAATAGTATCAAGTTATCATATATCAAAATCAATGTTTATAACCAACTTTATGTCCAAAAATGTAAGATACTTGCCAAATATGAATACCAATATATCACGTGTCAGAAATCAAACTTAATTTCATATGCATATATGATTAATTCATGAAGGTGATATTCTCATCATACCTTAGGTCTTAACTTGCCTTCCAATCTTGCATCTAAATCATAACATTGAAACAATACACTATATATACCTCATAGTATTTAGAATCTAGATACTTTTGCAACTTGTAGCTCTTATTGCTATTGGCAGCTGAAGCAATTTTATTTTGGATGGTATTTTGAAAAATTTCTATAACTTTCCATAGGTACCTCTGTCTTGTTCCAGCACTAGCTCTTGTCTTTCCACACTAGCTCCCTTTTCTTGTACCTTAGATTGTCCTCAAGAAGGATCTACTTATCACATCTCATCAGGAGGTTAGAAGTATTCAAATACTCAAATATGCAGGAAGTATAAGCAATAATCAAAACAATAAGTCAAAACAAGAATAGTTTCACAAAGAAATAACATAAATCTGAAAGGCACTTATCTCTAACGAGAAGTGACCATCTCCCTCTTGAACCAGTGTTCAAGAGTCATTATTGTCCATTATCGATATAACAATGTTTCCTTCAATATATCCATTGACTTAATCAATAACCAAGGCCTAATTGACACTTATCCCAACTTGGGTTATGCTAGAACAATTCCTCATTGAACACGCTAGGGTTTCTAGGCTACAAAACTCAAGCCTTTATTATATTCTAGGGTTTCTTACAAACCCTAACCTCATGATATCCATCAAACACTAATAATCAGATTGCCTACGGTTTTCTTCAAACCCTAGAATTCTTTTAGGTCTCCTCCATCTTCTGTTTCTTCCATTAATGGTCTCCATATAGGGGTGATCTTTAATGACTTTTCTTCAACCCAGCTCTAATACCATGTTAATTTTTCTTAGCGCTATATTGTTGTTTGCTTTAGATAATTGCATTTCATCATTTACGCATTGAATTCTCCCCACAACATGATTATGTTATTCAACAACATATGCAATTATTTAGAAAGAACAATATCATCAACAATGCAGTGGAACATAAATGAACAATAGAATAAAAGTATTCACACATAGAGACACCGAGATTGGTCGGAGACTAGGGGAAAATCCCAAAAGGGGGAGAACCCTTTCAAATTATTCTTTTTATTAGATTGTCATTGAATGTTTCAACAAAGAGAGAGTACAATGATCCATATCTTCAACCACAAAACTATCCAGCAAAATCAACTAAACAACATCCAACAGATGAACCCAACAATGCTAATAGTCAAAAATCTGATTTAGAACCCTGCAGTCAACTGTCATCAACTGTTGGAATCAACAGTCAACTGCAGTCAACTGTAAAAATTCAACCTTAGGTTCCAACTGCATGGAGATAGGGATGTGTGTGTGTGGCTGAAACCCTCCAACCACACTCATATGCTTTCGTCCCTATGGTTGCAACCGAAAATATCCTGTAGCATCCCTGCGGTTAAGAACCAAAAACCCTAACTACACATGTGAGCTTCAGACCTTGCAATTTCAGACCTGTGTGAACCAACTTCCGCGAACCAACATCAATCCTATGCGAGCCAAAACAAGGAAAGAAGAATAATTGATTATCTCCAAAGAAGGGGCACTAGACTTGTATTCATAGCCTTCCAAGGGTGTCCAATTCCCTTTTGGGCCGACCTGTCCTTTTTGTGTACATGGGGGTTTCCATATTGAAATATACTTTTTCCTTAACCAAATTAAATCCTTCCAAGGGCTAGTTTAGGGATCTTCCTTGATGAGGAAGATTGTCCAAAGGAGGGAATTTGTCCCTGAGTTGCCAAAAATTAACTCTCCCTCTCAGCTAGGGAGAAATTACTGACTGCAACATATGTCCTATCAGAAAAATCATGTCATCATCAAATGTCGTCACCGCATATCTCTGCTCATCTCATCTCATCTCTACTCTTGTGCTCATCTAATCTCATTTTCCCATCTTTGCTTATGCTACTCTGTTCATTATCTCTATAACTATGCTAATATGTTGAACACTCTTGAATCTAATAGAAGAAGTATTTGATATCGGAGGGGATTCCAAGCTACCAACCTCTCCTCATCTGCGAGCTGGGAGCCCAATGCTACTACACGGAAAACATCATAGAGATTATCATCAGGCAACACTCCTCAACCTAGAACCACACCAAGGAGCACATCTGAAATCAGAATCCAATGACAATGAGGAAGGTCCTATGGGGCACTCTCACCTCATGTCATCTCATAAGTGAGCATACGTCTTCCACACTATGTCGAGCAATAGGCGAGGTACACTATCTCATCCATCATATTACTTGTTGATCTTCCCAAAAATGACCCTCAAGAGTCAAGTGGTAGAACACCTGCATCATAATCCTGCTAGGGTGAGATACCAGACTTACAAAAGGTAAAGATCACACACCCCCAAGCTCTCTCAATTCGTTGGCCAAACGGGGAGCAACAATCCCAACAAAGCCCGACTTGTGGGTATGATGCCAATTGGGGTATACTTTGCATAGGCCAAGATAGGGGAGCTACATCTTCCACCCTATTGGTGACAGGTAAGGGCGATACCCTATTGTCCAGAGTTCCCTCAACCCCAGGAGCCCTAAATCTAAACCTTAGGAGCTCAAACAGGGGGGAAGAGCTAGCTCAGTGTCTTTGATCAACCCTGCTCTTTGTAGATCTTAAACATATCAACGTGCTCATACTTGATACTTGCTTAAATAGTTCACTGAAAAGTTCAATCATAGTGCCTCATACATTATAGTCCTTTAATTTCTTGTTCATGTAGGACATTACATCAAATATTATGTTAGAATAAATACATGTCACAAAAGGCTACCTTATTCATCCTCCCTCTCATGGAAGCAGCAACCACAAACCTAAGATTTGTCTCATACAGTGGCAATGTCTCAACACAAGGAGATATCTTAGTTCCCACAATATACTTAATTATCTGTAAATTGGATCCCACTCTTTATTGTCACAATGTATGACTAACGTATCAAGAACCTACTCAAACATGTAATGACCCACTTATAGTAAATTAAATTTATGAAATTAAATAAAATTAATAAAATTAATAAAATTATAAAATTATAAATTAAATAAATTAAAATTAAATCATTAAAATAAATAAATAAACTTTATTTCAAATTAAGATATTCAAATAAAATAAAATCAGATTTTGTTTATAAAAAAATCAACACATATCATACTTTGGACACGGTGATGGAGGATGCCAGTAAATGAAAACTTATAAGAAGGAAGGGACGGTTGGAAGCAAGGGGAGGAAGGAGGAGGAAAGTTCATACACAGAGAGTTTGTTTATCATCAAGAACAGTTGGGCCTTGCTTGTTCTGAGGTTTTTGGGCGCGGGGGAACAGTCTGCTTCAACTGAGAAGCTTACTGGACTGAGTAAGCGAGGTTCTGCTCAGTTTGGCTGGGTGGGTTCAGTCTTTTGGTAACCGAAGTAGGAGCAGTTTGAGGCACCATCAATCGTAGGATTACAGGTAAGTACTCTCATTGGTTCTGTCAGTTAAATTTATAAAACTCAGGAATTTTTATCACATGCTCATGAAGATTAATTTTAGAAGCCTTTACTGTTTCTGCAATGGCTGCAACATTCTGTTATTTCATATTCTGTTCAAAAGGAATATTTGTTTATATTATTCACAGTTCTCACATCTGGTATCAGAGCCATGTTCAAACTCTCGGATCTGTTAAGTTTGTTAAAATAATGTTGCTTGATTTAAAAACAAAGAATAATGAGTCAAGAGTTAAAAGTCTGTGACTATATATTAGAGAAAAGCCTTCCTTTACAAGCATAATGAACTCTGTCTGAAGAAGTAGTGATAGCAAGTGGAAGCATAATGAACTCTGCCTAAAGAAGTAGTGATAGCAAGTGCTCCACTGCTGCAGATGCACTGCTGCAGATACATCTTCTAACTAAAGAAATGCAACTAAAACCCTCTCCATTACTAAATACTTTTGTTTTTCTGATGACTTAGAAAAGAGTTATTATCCTGGAAAGGTGGAAAGGTACCTCTGTATCCGAAAAGAAGAAAGATGATTAGTTTATGTGTGCATGCTTTGCCCAAGCATGGCTTAGGGCTAAGCAGTACTTTCCTTAAATACTTGACTACCCCATGACGAAATTCTTTAGACGCCTGCCCCAGAGGTTAATTTCCTTATTATCACTGACATCTAATCTACTGTTGTTGATGTACATCGCTACAGTAGTTACCCTAGATACAGTAAAACATCTTTAGTTACACTATCGCTAATTCAGAAAAAGGACGCCATCTCTTCTTGAGTTATTTATACAATCCATGTCTTTGATTGACTTGCAAATAAAGGTTTCATCTTGTTCAAAAGCTATAAAAAAATCTTGAGAGGAAAGCCAATTCGCATCAAAAATAAAAATAAAAAATATATATAATAGATAGGTTTATATACAGTATAAAATTTTATTTAGAGCTGTTGTCACGCTGAATGAATGATATATATATATATATATAGCAGCCCTAAATAATGGAAACTACATATTTCTAGAGCTAATTTTGGAGCCTCTCAAACTTATATAGTCAATGAACACAGCAGCTGAGGCCTATTGTGGCCCGGCTCACGCAAAAATGGATAATCCAACGCACAGAAGCTTCCAAATTCTTTGAAAATTAATTCCCTCACCGCATCATGGTTTCAAAACCATGCTCGCTTCATCTGCTTTGTTTTTGAAACAAAAGGGATGAATGGCAATGCCAAAAAAAAATTTTCTTATATAACAGCACTATGCGCTAGCTTCTTCTGGACCAGACATCAATAGTTGTCCTCACGCCAATCACTGCCGTGAAGTATGCAGGTGTGTTATTGTGAAGACGCGCCAAGGAAATAATTTTATTTTTAGGTGTCAAGCGATGATTTAATGCTCAAATTATATCGTGACAATATATTAAACTATATGATATGCCATATATATCAACACCAATGTAATGCCACGGGTTCTAACCATATGCCACCGTCGGACTATTGTTCAAACATATATTATGTTAAAACCTTTAGTACCCATCGAATATAAGCCGCGGGGTCCAATGGAATAAAACTTGGTTAAAACCATATGTTATAAATGGTTCGTATATATCCGTTGGGCGATTTGTCATAATCGTTATATAATGTAATAACCATTACTAAAGTGTAATTTATTAATTTATTAACTGTTCTTAATATGGGTCATATATATATACATATATATAGCATACAAAACACAAGAGTGTATGCGATTTAATTATTTAATGTATGTCATAAACCGCTAGATAACACCATAGCCAAAACCATATTATATGGTAATTCAAATCAAATATATGTGATATATTCAACCATATAAGACTCCACCACATAAGGAATTTCTGTTGCGCCATATACCTTTGGACCGGAGCGTCGGGCAAGGTTTCAATTAGCTGACCTCCCCATTGCTGTGCCGTTATATATATATATATATATATATATATATATATATATATATATGACATAATATCGAGCCGTAATAGCTCATAAATTTTGTATCAAATTATACTTAATATATGATGCATCGTATTTATGCATCGGTGTGGACTAAGCGAATTAAATTTTAATGTTAAATGATTATATAATTATTTAAGATTATTTTATTATTTTAAAAAATAATAATAATAATAGTACATGTATATTAAATATTCAATCATCAGCTTTGGAAACGATATGCAAATTAGTGGAGAATGTTTACTAAGAGAATGAATGTTAAAAAAAAAAAAAAGTGTTATATATCAAGGCTTATAAAGACTCATGCATTAAAATAAGTATTATTACGCATTAGGATAGGATTCCTTGCATTAGGACAAGGAGGTCGCGAGACCACCCTCCTTGACCTTGGTACCAGTAAGATCTTCTTAGTAGATAAAAATAGCAAAAAAACTATACCCGTTTGTAAATGTGAAATTGCAAAATTATATGTCAAATCTGAATGTATACCTCAAATTTTCACAATTTTTTTTTTTTAACAGAAACGGTTATGGAGTGTTTGTATTCATCTTGGTCTGAATGCCGAAAATCTGATTACATTGGAGATTTCTTTGCCCTGTTGCTGCTCACTGCAGTGACTAAGTATGTAGCTGGAGCTTGTAGAATTCTTCCTTACTAAGGAGTCCATGGAATCAATTTCAGAGATTTTCCCCCACTTGAAGATACATACAAATTTATTTAATAGCAAGCAGTAGAACATGGCAGCGATCAGATTATGGAATGGGTTCCCATGATTCTTTTCTGTCTTTCATCTTGGTTCCGACAGAGAGGAGGGCAGCTTTGTTGGCTTCAATGTCCGCCTCTTTATTATGGGTTCTCAGCACATGATAATAATTCAAGTCTTGAAAGTGGCTTTCCAAGCCTTTGATTCTGGTTATCAATCTTGCTAGTTTAAGATCCAGAGCTGGGGATTTGGAAGCCATTGCATTTATGATGATCTGGGAGTCGCCTATAACATTAGCTTCTTTTATGTTTAATTCTTTGAGGCTCTTGACACCTTGAAAGAGGGCTAAGGCCTCCGCTTGAATGCTAGAAGAATATCCAAGTCCCCAAGCATAGGAATGGATTTTTCCCCCATTGGGTTTACAATAACACCTCCTGCTCCAGCTTTGCCCGGATTACCCTTTGTTGCCCCGTCAAAAAAGAGGGAGTGTCTTGCTTGCGTTTTGATCCAGTCTTGAAAGTCACTTTCAGACTTCCTTATTTGCCAGTCTTTAATGATAGGGGCGTTTCTAACTGTTGGTTGGAATTGAAGACCTAGACTCGATCCCCAAATGATGTCCTATTGACTGAGGTTGGAGTCATCTTTTATATCAGTCAAGCACTCCTTGATGTGGCTAGGGTCCCTGATGTATCTAGTCAATACCAGGCCAAATATTTGCTATGCTGTCAACACCCTCAGTGAATTCATGGTGGAACCAAAGAGGGCACACTAGGAAACAGCCAAACACGTTCTCAGGTATTTACAGGGAACATCTGATTGTGGGCTCTTATACATCAAGGGGAAGGATATTAGGTTGAGTGGATTTACTGGTGCAGATTGGGTAGGAAGTTCAGTGGATCATAAAAGTAGCTCTAGGTACTGTTTCAACATTGGATTAGGAATGACTTCCTGGTGCAGTAGGAAACAGAAGTCTGTGGCTCTGAGCTCATCTGAGACAAAATATATGGCAGCAAGCACAGCTTCGTGTGAGGCCACATGGCTTAGAAAATTGTTGGTGGACCTATTAAGAAGAAATATGGAGGCGACTAGGCTCATGTGTGATAATCAGAGTTGCACCAAACTCTCTGAGAATCTAGTATTTCATGATAGGTCGAAGCATATTGATATCTGGTGTCACTTTGTCAGAGACCGTGTCCAACGAGGAGTTGTACAGTTGAGCTACACTCCTACAGGAGAACAAGTGGTAGATATTCTCAACAAGGCCCTTGGAAAGTCAAAATTTGACTACTTCAGGGAAAAGATGGGGATGGTAAAGAACCCCTTTCAGAAGTAGTGTGTTAGCAGCACGAACAAAGAGGGAGTTGCAGTGTAGATGCAGTGTTAGGACCAGCAGCAACATAGATGTAGAGGGAGTTGCAATGCGGATGCAGTGTTGGGAGAAAGGACCAATAGCAGCACGGATGCAGAGGGAGTTGTCGTACAGATGTAGCAGTGGCAGTAGCAGAGTCATGGGTAGCAGTACAGGATGCAGCAGTGTAGAGGATGTTGGGCAGGGAGGCTTAACATTAGCACAGGGACCGATGCCAGATGATTAGAGTGATACCCAGTGAGGAGTATTACTAGAGCACATTCCTCGCTAAGAGGGAGTGTTGATTTGGGGTAGCATCGGATGTGCTCTAGCCACGAAATTTGGTGGAGAGGTTGGGGCACATGAGGTCTCCAATATCCAGAAAGGGTTTAGGCAAATTCTAAAAAGTTCAGGAGATATTAAAATAATTAAGATTTTTAATGGAGTCCCTAAGTCTAAACTTAGGGAAAATAAAATATTAATGTGTATTAATATGAAACTATGTTAGAATGGTCCAAAAGACATGGATCAAGCCAGATCTAATCTTAGTTATTGATTAGGGACTTAACTTGGCTGTTGATTTTTCAACGAGAAAAGTATAAGAGGAGGCTTGAAGGTCACTTGGAGAATACACTGAGGGAGACCAGTCAGTTCCATTTTTGGAGTGGGGTTAGCTGAGAAATTGAACCAGTGGTCTAGAGAGCAGTTAGGAGGCAACAAGTACAGAACAAAGAGATGGGAGATCAACGTAGAGACAAAAGAGATCAGACGCAGGGCTAGAGGAAGCCACGCATAGGCAGCAAAGACTGCACAAAGCCAGCAAGGCTTGCGTCATCCATGTAGAGGCTGCAAGAGTGACGCAGAAGGCCAGAGCCTCAATAGGCTGACGCAGAGAGTCTTAGGCTGATGCAGAAGTCAGTAGGGCCTATGCTAGGTTTAGAAGAAGTTTTGTCTATTTGTGGGTAAGCCAGTTTGGCACCCTGTTGTACTAGAATATTGTTGAATAATAAAATCCTCCCTTGCTGCACCGGTTTTCCCACATTTGTTTTTTCTAGGGACATTAGTCCAAAATAACTGTGTCAATGTGTTGATTCTTGTGTGTTTTGTTTATGTATTACGATGTGATATCTACAGCAGTATTTATTTTAATGTTTGTTGAAGTAATTTCATGAATAACTTATGGTTAAATAAGTAGGAAAAGTAAATCAGTTGCTGCAGTGATAGAATTTTCACACTTCAATCCAAGGCCGAGAATACATAGCAGAGAGGTAGAGCAGCACCAAGAGAGACAACGCATCTCCAGAAAGGGTGACGCGGAGGCTAGAGGAGTTGACGCAGTCACTTAGAGGCAATGTTGGGGTTTCTATGAGGTAGAGAGAGTAGCGGTTCAACAAATCGATTTCTGAGCCGGGAAGCCTCACTGGGAGGGTGACGCAGCTCCTAGAGGAGGTGACGCAGTTCCAGCACAGAGTTTGTAGCAGCCATCACTACCTAGCACTAGGGACAACGCAGTCACCTGTGGGGTTTGTTCATCCAGTTGCTAAATTTGCCAAAATATCTGTCTCCAGATAGAGGTACTTTTGTCGGGTTTATTCTCTGTTGGGTGAGCCGGATTTGGCACCCTCGTTGTATTTAGAAATTTACTTAATAATAAAGCCTCATATCTGTTGCACCGGTTTTCTGGGGATGTTTAATCCAAAAATAAGTGTCCTTTGTATGGTTGTCTCATTTATTTTTCAGTACTTGATCTGTATAGTGGTGTAGGCTGCAATGTATTTACATTAATATTTTCTAAATAATTCTGAAAATAACTTGTTAAACTAAAGAACACAAGTTGGTAATGCAAATCAATTTACTACAGTAGGATTTCTGGTTTGTTAGATTCAGAAATTTTCACATGGTATAGAAGTGATTGCATATCAAGGAGGACTGAAGCCATCGGGGAAAGAATAGAAGAAAATCTGTGTGCGAAGGCAATTGTCCTGAGAGACAACACAATTTTTGGCCGAGAGAGCAAAGGAGAGGTGACGCAATCACCAAGGGAGGCTCACGCAGAGCTTGCGTTAGCCTTTTTGGGTGACGTTGTTGCTGCAGAGGGCAACATAGCAGTTACTAGGCTAGCGCAGAGACTGTTGAGTCTCATTTTTTCCGGTTGTTAGGGCTAGAGGTGCACCGCAGATTTCATCTAGAGTTGCTGGTGGGGTCCTGATTTTGTTGGTGCAGAACAGTACCTAGTGGGGCAGAAGCAAAGTAGAGGGAATCAGTTCCTCAGAATATTTCTTGCCAAGAAATCTATATCCGGTGTTGAGCAGCAGCAAAGAGAGATCAAAGAGGGGTGGTACAACATTGGTTGGCAGAAGGATTTCCGTGAAGGAAATTGAAATTCAAAGGGAGCTTGTTCCTTAGAGGATTTCTAGCGCCAAAGAAATCCAGATCCGAGTTTTGTTGGGGCAACGGCGAAAGAGGGAGAAGAGAACCAGTTTGACATTCATTTGAGCAGAGATGGTCGTTAATGGACTGAGGGATCTGGACAGGTTGGATGGAGCATCCAACGTCGTCATCTGCAAGGCCAGGATTCTGGCAGTTTTGGACAAAAATCACATCAAGGATTATGCCTTGAAGACGGTTGTTGTTCCAGTTGATGTTGTTCCTCTCAAGAAGTACGAGGAGGCTCAGGCAAAAGCAAAGTGCATGATCTTGGACAAGGTCAAGGATCATGTGATCTTGCATATTGTTGAGAAAGACACAACAAGGGAAATGTGGGAGGCGTTGACCACTTTGTACGAGGGAACTTCCGTTCAGCGAAAGATGTTGCTTGAGAGTCAGCTGAGACTGTTTCAAATGCAGAAGGGAGAAGAAATCGATCCCTTCCTTCTCATTTTGCAAGGGAGCCGTGACCAACTAACTTTCGTAGGGGCCACACCAAATCCTGAATTTATGGTCAGGACTCCCTTGAATGTAGTCACTAAAGACACAGAAACCTTTGTCTAAAGCATCTTGGCCAGAGCTTCTCTTCCCAGTTGGGAGGAGATGTGGGCAGCTCTTCGACAGGAAGAGATCAGACGGTTGACCAAGGCGGGAAGCAGCAGCAAAGGGATCAGAGTCAAGAAGGAGGAAGAGGAGGATGCTGCTCTCTCATCAACAAGACAACAAGGGCAATAGAAGAGGAAGAAAAAGGACAAATCCAAAGTCAAATGCTTCAGATGTGGAGAAATGGGTCATTTCGCCACACAGTGCCCTCAGAAGAAGGGCAAAGAAGACAAGTCTGACTCAAAGGATGCTCCAGCGCAAGCTGACAAGGAGGATGATGATGATTGCACCATGAGTGCTCATGGACCTTTGGAGAAGAGGTGGGGGGATATTGAGCTGTAGTCAGGAGGACTACACTGAGGGTAGGATCCTTGAGGTGCCCAAACTCTTGGATCACATACGACTACGAGAGCCCTTAATGATAGTAGCAGAATGACGGGAGTCAGTTGGTGCAAGGGATGATGGAGCAGCAGTGCCAAAGCTAGAGTGCCAAAGTCTGAAGTAGCACAATAAAGTGTTGAAGCAGTGCGGGAGGCACAGAGCAGATACAATAGCAGCACAATAGCATCAGAGGTAACTTCAACATCCAGGGACATCCCCACTGACTAGCATGTTAGCTTTTGGGTAACTCGTCAGTTGCTTACTTCTCAGACACTGAGTTGCAATGCAGCAGTTAGTAGTGGTAGTGCTATGGGCAGCATGATGCAGCATATTGAGAGGGAGTTGCAATACAGATGCAACAGTGACGGTGGCTGTGTCATGGGCAGTGGTACAGATTGCAGTAGCACAGTGGATGAGGGGCAACACGCTGAGCATCAGCAGCACAAAGGACTGATGGTGTGGATCAGTGTGATACTTCTGCTGGGAAGTATTGCTAGAGCACATTCCTCGCTAAGAGGGAGTGTTGATTTTTGGGGTAGCATCAGATGTGCTCAAGTTCCAAAATTTTGTGGAGTGGCTAGAACATATGAGATCTCCAAGACCTAGAAATTGTTTGGTGAAATTCCACCCGGATTGTAGTTTATTAAAACAAATAATATTTTTAATGGGGTTCCTAAGTTTAAACTTAGGAAAATTAAAATATTAATGGGTATTAATGAAAATATGGGTGAGAAGCTTCTAAGAGACGAGGATCAATTCTAATTTAATCTTAGTCGTTGATTTCTCAATAGGAAAGGTATAAAGGAAGGCTTGGTGTCAGTTGGAGAAGGCACACAGAGAGATAGAGAAAATCGATTTTCTGAAGTGAAGCTCTCAAGAGGAAAATCGATCTCTAGCAAAGGGGAAGTTTGGTAGAGGGACTTCAGTCCAAGGCCGAGAATACATAACAGAGAGGCAGAGAAGCACCAGGAGAGACAACATAGCTCCAAAAAGGGTGACACAGAAGTTAGAGGAACTGACGCAATCACTTAGAGGCAGCGCTGGGGTTTTTGTGAGGCAGAGAGAGCAGTAGTCCAGCGAATCGATCTCTGAGTCAGGAAGGCTCATTGGGAGGGTGATGTAGCTCCTAAAAGAGGTGATGCAGTTCCAACGCAGAGCTTGGAGTAGCCATTGCTGCCCAACACTGGGGACAACGTAGTCACCTGTGGGGTTTGTTCATACAGTTGCTGGATTCGCCAAAATATCTATCTCCGAAAAGAGGTACTTCTGCCGGGTTTATTCTCTATTGGGTGAGCCGGATTTGGCACCCTAGTTGTATTCAGAAATCTGCTTAATAATAAAACCATCATATCTGTTGCACCGGTTTTCTCACATTGGGTTTTTCCGGGGACGTTTAGTCCAAAAATAAGTGTCCTTTGTATGGTTGTCTCATTTATTTTTCAGTACTTGATCTGTATAGTTGTGTAGGCTGCAAATTATTTACATTAATATTTTTTGAATAGTTCTGAAAATAACTTGTTAAACTGAAGAACACAAGTAGGTAATGCAAATCAGTTTACTGCAGTAGGATTTCTGGTTTGTTAGATTCAGAATTTTTTACAAGTTTCAAGATTTGCGCAGAGGTAATGTAGGGATTGTGCGAAAGGTTTGGATGACTTGGTTTTTAGAGGTCAGACTATGCCAGGATTGCTTGGAACAAGGACAAAATTCCCTGAGATATTTTTACTAGTATTTTTCTTAGATAGAATTACTAGTTTGGCAACATTTATTGTACTTAGAATTTTTGTTGCTACATAATAATAAAAGCCCTCACTAATGCACTAACTTACCCACATTGGGTTTTTCTGAGGACTTTTGTCCAATAATAATGGTGCCATAATTTTTGTGTGTGTGCTAGCATTTCTCAATTTCCAACATTTTTATTTCCACAACATTTATTTTATTTTGTGAAGAAATTGCAGTTATTAATTTGATATTAACTAAAAAATTAATAAAGTTGATAATCAGTTAGGAGTATTAATTCTGGTTGCTACATTTCAAGAAATTTTCACACCAAATACTCTGAAATGCTTAACTATCGTAGGTTTTCCATACCAAAGACCAAGGGAGTCTTATCACTGTTTGGTCTGAAGTGTGCTTTGTTTAGAATCACCATTGTTGTGTGAATGGCTTCAACCCAAAATCTCTCTTGAATATTTCTTTCTCCCATCATGGCTTTGGCTAACTGTTGAACTAATGTTACTGATCTATTGCCTCTCTCTGCTACACCATTTTGTTCTGGAGTTTATGCTATTGTAAACTACCTTTTGATGCCATGTTGCTTGAACTCTTTTGAAGTAAACTTACCTCTATTATCAGACCTTATGCTCTTCTTTTTTTATAGTCAGACTCATTTTCAACCATGGCTTTAAAGTCTTTGAAATTATCAAACACTTCTAATTTCTCTCTAAGGAATGAAACCCACATCATTTTGCTGAAATCGTGAATGATAAGCATGAAATACAATTTACCTATGGGTGACTATGTTCTTGAAGGTCCACATAAGTCCATATGAACTAGTTGCAATGACTTGGATGATGAATTCTCCTTGGACTTGAATGGTACTTTCACTTGCTTACCCAACTGACAAGACTTGCAAATAGAATACTTTGGTTTTGAAAGCTTTGGCAGATCTCTAACATCATTCTCCTTTACCAATCTGACTATCTGATCAAAATACAGATGTCCAACTCTTCTATGCCACACCAACTCTCTTCAATCTTTGACAAACAAAATCTCTTTGTCTTCTCTTTTAGAACATAAATATTACCAACTAATACTTCTCTAGTTCTTGCAAAATTGATTTGACAATTTTTAGCCTTGAAAATCACATCATAACCTTGGTCATACATCTGAGACACAATGAGTAAATTATGCTTCAACCCATCAACATACAACACATTCTTGGCTTTACCTCTGCCATTTGATAGATTGACAACTCCTTTACCAACAATCTTACCAGATGCATTATTTCCAAAAGTCACATTACCTTTCTCAACTAGTTTCCACGACAAAAACTTACTTTTGTCTTCTCATATGTGTCTAGAACAACCATTATCGACATACCAATGGTTGCCTTCATTCTAAGCATATAAAACAATATTATATTGCTCTGTGATTTCCTTTTCTTTCTAGAATTTGGGCTCCTAGTTTGTTTGCTCAATAATTGGATCAAGCCTTTTATTCTTAAGTCTGCAATGAGCAGCTCTATGGCCAAAATTTTGATAGTTATAGTATTGAATCAAATTGTCTTAGAGTGGATGGATTAATGTACCTAGGTTTGCTCATCCTCTGTCTGATTGACTAAATATTTGGCTGATAATTTTTTCTTCGTGGCCTGAGCTTTCTATAAGATAAACTTGCCCTGCAATTCGTTGCCTTGTGCCCATAATTTGTGCAAGTAAAACAATATCTTGGAAATATTCCTTCATGCCTGGGAGAAAATCGGTTTCTAAACATTGGCTGGGTTGCCCTCTATGTATTTCAATTTTCTTCTCCAACGAAGTTTGACTTTTGTTGAGTAAAATTCCTTCTTTTATTTCATTGTTTTTTATTTTTCTTTGGTTGTGTTACTGTCAAACTAGCAGGGGGTCTTAGAGGGGCACTTGTTAGGTCAAGAGAAACAATCAAACTAAAGCCCACTGTGACCACAACTAAAGCTTCCTACTCTTTACGGACTTTCACCGATGGGAGGAGACCCGATATATAGAGAATCACCTATAAAGGATAGACAAACTAAGATGGGTGTGAAGTGAACTCGGAGACCCTTTCCTAGGGGAGGCTCAAGAATTGGACTTTCTTGCTTCTTAAGCAAGGTACAAAGCTTTCTAGGAGAAGGTAATGAGGATTTAAGGGCTAGGTTTAAGGAGTGTGAATTGTAAAGAAGCTTCCAAAACACTAAAATCCTTATTGAACTTGGTTTCCTAAATGCTTTTTGAAGAGTTGACTTTTCAAAAGTATGGGACCACACGGGACCAATTGGACCCAGCCTAGGTTAAGGGGAGGGAGTTTAGTAACCAATGATGATCTTAACCTAGATAAGGAAGGGGAAAGGATCAAAACAAGAGTTTTCACTTAGAGGTGTTAAATTGGTCCTATGAGGTACTACCCTAGGGAACACCAAGGCAAAGTTTGATCTCGGAGCTAGGGCTTGGGATATCTCACAATACCAGCATCGAAATTTCTTCAAATTTGGAGGAGACCTTGAGGACACACCAATGCAATAGAGGCTAGGAGATCGAACGTTTTCTATGACTACATTGTCAGGAAAGTGATGCCCTAGGTGGCCCAATGTGGCTTGACCTAGAATGAAGAAGGAAAGGTGAAGAAAAATGGTTCTTTGAGTGACCACCTATTGGTAGACTAGTGCCTAATCCCCTGGGTAAAATGGAGTCTAGGAGAATGATGAGAAAGGACTTCGTTTCTCAGACAAGGAGGCCTCAAGGACTACTTCGCTTGGCTTTTAGGGTAAGAAGAAGTGACCTTAAAGCTTTATACTTCGCTTTGCAAAAGGAGATGGCTTATCAAGATAAATTCAATGGTAGAATTATCCCTAGGAGATTTCATTCAACATTACATGGCCCATACATTAAGAGATGCTATATAGAAGCAATAATTCCACAATTTCGCAATTATGCAACGCAACAATTAGCACTAGTATAGCGAAAATCCCATTCCAATGCATATGAGAAAGTAAAACAAGAATAGCATTAAATGTGTGTTCTTACATGTAAGAGAACATATCCAACCATCAACATATTTTCCAATAAAGAAGCTCCAAGATAAGAAAGGCCAATCCAAACATCAAAATTCATCCAGGCTCCAATTCATCCACCAAGAAAGCAGTGTGAAATTCTCAAGATAGAGAATGATCCAGTCCAAGTGATGATACAAAATGAATTCATGTCTCTCCTATTTATACACTCATTAGGAGTTCAAATTACCTATTTTGTGCCTACATTAGCCTATCAATTAAAATAACGTGCAAATAACTATCTATTGGTGACAAGCCCACCAATCTAGCTCATAAACAAAATAATAAGTCTCCCAAGGGGTTGAATAATCAATAATGCATGCCATTGGGCTCTCTAAGAGGCCTGATGAAGTCCATAAGTGCCAAAATGAAGAATTGGACTTCCAAAAGTAATGGACAAGGGGTTGGCCCCTTGTTCTCCACATAATAAACTCGTTGTGCTCCCAATGGCTATGAGGGCACACAAGTGACATCATGGGTCTCAAGTGAGTTGAATATGCCTGTAGTTCATCTGTAAGGGCTTATATGATGGTGTAAGTGATGCCAAATCAACATACAAGTCTTGGGTCATCTGCCAAGTGCATGGTACAATTGTGGGGTTGGTTGGGCAAAGGTGAACTAGGTGCATCTTCCTCGTCCAATAGGTGAATCTCAAGCAATCTCTAAACATCTCTAGGCATCCATGGAGTGTCATCTACTGTTGTGGAGGTGCATGCCTGTCAACACACACCTTACATGTGTCAATGTAGCCCTCTAGAGGGTTAGGACCCCGTCTAGGGAGACCAAACCCAAGATGGAGACCACCTGCAATCCTAAATAAGATCCAATGCATCCGCTAGCTTTCTAGTACAACAAGTCATCAATGAAATCGAGTAAAAGATCTTACAAACCATGGACAACAAGTGGGGACTTCATATTGACATGCTCTTCCATAATGGGCTTTGGCATGTGCTAATGTCTCCAAGCTCCAAATGGGGTTAACCAAGTATCCCATTAGGTGGTTTCTACTTCTAAAGGGGATAATATGTCCAAGGTACATCCTTTGAAATATGGTGGCATGTGACAAAAGATGAATGGAGTAGGCAATGAAAAGGGGCAGCCTTGGGCCACACGCTCGAGTACAAGGGTAGCTAGAAAAAGGGAAGCCCACACTTGGGCATATAATGTATAGGAGGGAGCAATCGTGGTACATGAGGTGCCTCGACCTTGATTTTTCCACCATTCTTTATATGATTTTTCTTTTTATGATTTTTCTTTAATTAGTTGCTCGAGGCTCAAGGGGTAAGAGCATGATATGTGAGATATAGCAGTGGATACCCCTTTTAAGGTAAGGCAGTTCATTGCCCACACTAGGAGTTGGGACAATCATGTGTTCCTAAATGATAAAGAAGGTTCATCTAGGACCTGTAGGAACCAAGGTGATGGCCATGATTATGGGGTAAAACCAATGTTCCAACGATTTTCTGGGACGTGGAAACGTGGGAGCGAGGATACGCATAAGGGGGACGTATATAAGCAACCCCAAAATTTAGAAAAATTTCGGGGAAACGGGGAGCGTGAAAGTCATAAAAGTTATAAAATTATTAAAAATTTAATATATAAAAATAAAAAATAAAATCCCAACAATATGTCAATAACTAAATTAGTAAATATTATATCTTAAAATTATGAAATGTACATCTAAATATGATCATCGTTTCGTATTAGACTATTATGAATCGGAATTATCATTTGACATTTCTGCAATCATCAATGTAAAATTGTAAATCTAAAAATAAATTACTAAATTGAATTGATCATTTAACATTATGCGATGTTCCATCTAAAGTCATCATTTGGCAATGACCATTACTATTATGCAAGGTAGATCTAAATTAAATTAATCATTTGACAATTGAAATTACATAATGCACATTGAATGTAAATTCATCATATGAAAATGACATTATGATGAAGTCTAAAATAGCCATAGAACACTAAATTAAAAGTAAACATAGAAAGCAATGAAATACTACTAAATTTCTCATAAAGTACTAAATAATAAATCGCAACGCCAATCTAGTGGCTCCAAGTCACAAAATGAAAATTGCAGCTCCAATCCGGCAACTCCAAGTCACAAAATGAAATTGTAGCTCCAAATGTCTCAGGCTCCTGGTTGATGGTAAATCTGAATCATAGCAAATTGCAAATGGAAAATGTTGACCAGTGGCAACAAGAAAAACTCAGGTGGCAAGGTAAAATGTCGAGCAACGACAAAAGGAAAATGTCAAGCGGCAAGGTAAAATCGTAGGGTTAATGAGAAATGTGAATGATTATGTTTTAAAGTTATAATTTATCTCTCAGTTGTTTTTTTTTTTGTTAATTATATTAAAATTTGTAATTTTTTTATGTTTTTAATTGTTATTAGCAAAAAAAATTGGGGGGCCATTTTTCGTCACTAGAAAATAGTCACCCCAGAGTTTCCTTGAGTTTCCCCAAAAAAGGGGACATGGGGAAACGTTTCCCTAGGAGCTTCCCTGTCCTGGGAGCGTGGGGGGAGCGAGGAAGCGCGTCCCCCACCGTGGAGGGTGCATCCCCATGGAACACTGGGTAAAAATCATGTACTGGCTTTTTCCCACATGCAAAATGTGTTTGTCCTGACCATCTGTTGATTTGGGGTAGCATCGTATGTGCTCTAGCCATGAAAATTGGTGGAGAGGCTAAAGCACATGAGATCTCCATGACCCAGAAATGGTTTGGACAGATTATACCTGGTCTGGGAGATATTAAAATAATTAATATTTTTAATGGAGTTCCTAAGTCTAAACTTAGGAAAAATAAAATATTAATGGGTATTAATATAAAACTCAGTTAGAAGGTTCCAGAAGTCATGGATCAAGCCAAATCTAATCTTAGCCGTTGATTAGAGATTTAATCTCGGTCGTTGAAGGACCAACGAGAAAAGTATAGGAAGAGGCTTAAGGGTCAATTGGAGAACACACCCGAGTGATCAGTGATTCATTTTGCTAGAACGGGGTTGCTAAGCAAAAGTGAATCAGTGATCAACAGGGAGGGGCAGTGAGTACTAGATAGAGAGGCAAAGACAGTACTGAGAGACTAGCATAGAAGCAAGGAGAGTGAGAGCAGTAGCCAGTTCAGGGCATGCAGAGCCCAGCAGAGACAGTGCAGGGGCCAAAGGGACTGCATCATCCACGCAGAGGCTGTTGGAGTGATGCAAAGAGTCCCAGAGGTTGCGCAATGCCTCAGAGGGTTGACGCAAAGGGTCCTGGGGCTGATGCAGGTCAGTAGGAGGCTGACGCAGAGGCCAGAAGCACCAGCGCTAAGCTTCAGTTGTGTCGGAGAGGGTTTCGTGGGACAAGTTTTCTAAATACATATTTCCGAATATAGAGGTATTGCTGCCATGTATTTTTCTCTGTCGGGTGAGCTGGTTAGGCACCCAGTTGTACTTGAGGAAACACTGCATAATAATAAACCCTCAGAATAGTTGCACTGGTTTTCCCGCATTTGGGTTTTTCCGAGGACATTTGTCCAAAAATAACGATGTCACTTGTGTGCTTATTTTCTTTCAGTTGATGATCTGTAGATGTTGTGACTGTATTGTCTTTATTTTAGTATTTGAATGTTTTAAATAACTTGTTCAGAATTTACAAGTAGAAGAAATAAACTAGCAGAATACAAATTAATTTTCTAACAAATAGACTTAGAAAATTCAACATGGTATCGTAGTGTGGTTGCAGATCACAGGAGAG
Organism: Pinus taeda; assembly: GCA_000404065.3. Classification (NCBI taxonomy): domain Eukaryota; kingdom Viridiplantae; phylum Streptophyta; class Pinopsida; order Pinales; family Pinaceae; genus Pinus; species Pinus taeda. The sequence goes on from APFE030941592.1 coordinate 39,683, forward strand.
CTGAAGGCATCAACTGAGCAGAGCATTTGCAGCAGAATCAGTTGTCCTAAGTGACAATAGTTGATCCTTACAGAAGCGACAGAGGAAGGGTTGACGCAGAGGGACTACGTCATCGGTCTGGGCTAGAGGGAGGCGAGCGCAGAGGCTGAGGAGGGCAGAGAGAGGCTCACGTTGAGGCCATGAGGGCTGACGCGGTTGGCTAAGGGAGTTCTTTTGTCGGTGCCAGGATTGTGCAAAGCCAAGAGGCTCAATCCTTTAGTTATTGGGGCGAAGGAAGCTGTGGGCAGTGTGCAGGAGTGAAGTTGGTGGGGTACTGTGGTTAGAACAGTACCTAACAGGGCAAGACCAAGGTAGAGGAAGTTGTTGCCAAGGCAGATTTCTAGCCAAGGAATCTGTGGATCAATGTTGCAATTGCACAGATGATTCGAGAGGGGCAACTTGACGATTGGCAGAAGGATTTCCAAGAGGGAAATCGGGACTCAGAGGGAGTTCAGCAGAGAACTTCCATGCGGGAAGTAGAGAGACTCAGCAGGAGTCGAGAGGATAGCTTCCAAAGGGAAGTAGAGAGACTCGGAGTAGTCGACAGAAGAGCAGCGAGATGACCGTGAATGGGCTTAGGGATCAAGACAGGCTGGACGGGGTGTCCAACTTTGTTGTCTGGAAGACCAAGATCTTGTCCATTCTAGACAGACATCCTATCAAGGGCTTTTCCTTGAGAGTGATGGCTATCCCAGTAGACCCAGTAGCTAATGAAAGGTACGAGGAGGCAATGGCTAAGGCAAAGTGTATCATCCTTGATGGGGTCAAGGATCATGTGGTCCCACAGATTGCCAAGAAGGAAATGGAAAAGGAGATGTGGGACACTTTGAAGACATTGTACCAACATACTTCCATGCAGAGGAAGATGCTCTTGGAGAATTAGCTAAGGTCATACCAGAGGTTGGAATTTCTAAGTCTAATTGTTAGAAACCCTTCATGTACTTTACTGATTTATTCCTACCTACCTGTTCTGTTAATTAACAAGTTATTTACCATGTAAATACTGGAAATAAATACAAGTACATGCTCAACAGATTACAGATCATCAACTGAAGGAAACAAAACAAGCACACAAGTGACACCGTTGTTTTTGGACCAATGTCCTTAGAAAAACACAATGCGGGAAAACCAGTGTAGCTATCTGAGGGTTTTATTATTATGTAGTTTTTGAATACAATCTGGGTGCCAAAACCAGCTCACCCAATAGAGAATAATCTCGGCAGTAGTACCTCTCAGTCGGAGACAGATGTTCTGGTTGAAACCCTGGATAATCACTTGGACAGCTTCACAGCTCCAATCTGCCCCACGAAACCCCAGCGTCAGCGTCTAGGGATAGCGTCAGCCCTTTCTGGCTTAGCGTTTGCCTAGTGTCACTCTACCTTGGTCTGCGTCAGCCTCTCGAGGCACTGCGTCAGCCATCTAGCACTCTGCATCACCCACGCTGGCCCTCTGAGGCACTGCGCAGCTCTTGGTTGCCTCTGCATGAACCCTGGCTGGTTCTGCATCCCTTACTCTCAGCTACTGCGCTAATCCTCGTGGTGCTATCTTTGCCTCTCTGCCTCTGTATTTAGTGCCCCTCAGCTGCAACTCTGATCACTCTCTCGACTTCCTCAGCAAACCCAACCCCAAAAAATCGAAATCTTGATCAACTCGGTGTGTTCTCCAAGTGACCCTCAAGCCTCCTCTTATACTTTTCTCATTGACAATTCAACGACTGAGATTAAGTCCCTAATCAATGGCTAATATTAGATCTGGCTTGATCCATGACTTTTGGACCCTTCTAACACAGTTTTATATTAATTCACATTAATATTTTATTTTCCCTAAGTTTAGACTTAGGGACTCCATTAAAAATATTAATTATTTTAATATCTTTCAAATTGTTTAGAATCTACCCAAACCATTTCTGGTATTGGAGATCTCATGTGCTTTAGCCTCTCCACCTATTTTCGTGGCTAGAGCACATCTGATGCTACCCCAAATCAACACTCCCTCTTAACGAGGACTGTGCTCTAGCAATACTCCTCACTGAGTACCACCCTGATCATCCAGCATCTGTCCTTGTGCTAATGCTAGGTCTGTTGCCCATCATCTGCATTGTTGCATCCTATATTGCTACCCATGGCCCTACCACTGCCACTGCTGCATTCGTACTGCAACTCCCTCTACATTTGTGTTGCTGCTCATGGCCCTGCCACTGCCACTGTTGCATCTGCACTGCAACCCCTCTCATCATGCTACATCGTGCTGCCCATAGCACTACCACTGCTAACTGCTGCACTACAACTCAGTTACTGACAAGTAAGTAACTGATCTCCCAACTTTGACATCTATGTCAGGCTAGAGACACCCTCGATGCTAAAACTCCCTCTATTGCTGAAAAGTGCTCCCTTTCTGACCTCTGCGCTGCTGCAACAACTCCATGCATCTCGCACCGCTGCACACCTCTCTGTGCCATCTTGCACTGGTGCAACACTCCCGTGCTTCTTGCACTGATTCCTCACGCTGTCCTAGGAATCCTGCAGTGTAGCTCCCTCTATCACTCCATCCGCATCCATCTCTATTGACATTGTCAGTACTGCTACTCCTCTTCGGGGCTCCTGTAGCAAGGTCTAATCCAAGAGGCTGGGTACCTTGAGGATCTTACCCCTTATCGCCTGTAATCCGTCTGACTACAGCTCGATGTCTCCCCACTTATGCTGAAGTGGTGTGTGTGCACTCGTGGCACAGTCATCCTCTGTCTCCACTTCCTTCTCTTCCCTTGCTAGCGCAGCCTTGGTCTCAGAGGCCTCTCCCTTGCTCTTCTTCCTTGGACACTAGGTCGCATAATGACCCAACTCCCCACAGTGGAAGCATTTGACCTTGGAGAGGTCCTTTTTCTTCTGTTTCTCCTGCTTTCCCTCAGATGCTAGGGCAACATCCACCTCCTCCTCATTGATTCTGATCCCCTTGCCGCTGCTTCTCGCCTTGCTTAGCCTTTTGATCTCTTCTTGGTGAAGAGTCGACCACATTTCCTCCTAATCTGGAAGGGTTGCCCTGCCCAGTATGCTTTGGACAAACACCTCCCAGTCTTCTGAGACTGCATTCAGGGTTGTTCTCACCATCAATTCTTGATCCAGAGTGGCTCCTATGGAAGTCAGCTAATCCCTAATCTCCTTCAATCGACCAGGGAAGGGGTCGATCTATTCTCCCTTCTGCATCTGGTATGACCGCAGTTGATTTTCTAGTAACATCCTTCTCTGCACAGAAGTATGCTGGTAGAATTTCTTTAGGGCCTCCCACATCTCATTTGCTGTGTCCTTTTCGACAATATGTGGTACTAATGGTCCTTAACCCCGTCAAGAATGATGCTCTTGGCCCTCACCATTGCCTCCTCGTACTTGTCATTATCATCTGGGTCAACTAGGATTGCTATCGTCCTCAAGGCGAAGTGCTTGACACAATTCCTGTCTAGAACGAATATGATTATGGCCTTCCAGACTATGAAGTTTGAGACTCCGTCCAATCTGTTCTGGTCTCTTACCCCATTCATTGCCATCTCGCTGCTCCTCTACTTCCCTCCGGGAAGTTCTTGGTGTGACTCCCTCTGAGCCTCAATTTCCCTCCTGGAAACCCTTCTGCCGATGTCGAGATGCCCCCACCTTGATCCTTAGTGCAGCAGCACCACTAATCCGGATTTCTTGGCTAGAAATTCTCAGTAGCAACTCCCTCCTCCTTGGTCTTGCCTTGTTAGGTTTTTTTTCTGACTACAGTACCCCACCAGTTCCACTCTGCAACTTACCCACAGCCTCCTAAACCCCAGCAAATTGAATGTTAGAGCTCCTAGGCTTTGCGCAATCAGGCACTGGCTGAAATGCTCCCCTAGACAACTACGTCAACCCTCCTAGTCTCTGTGTGGCTTTGCGTGAGCCTTTTCTTCTCTCCTCAGTCTCTGTGCTGGCCTCTTCCTAGCTCAATCTTGATAATGCAGGCACTATGTCATCCTTATTACTACTCTGTTAGGAACAACTTCTGTCACTCGGGACAACTGTTTTCTGCTGCTGCTGCTCTGCTCGGCCGATCCTCAGTTCTCCTGTGATCTACAACCACGCTCCGATACCATGTTGGAATTTCTAAGTCTAACTGTTAGAAACCCTTCATGTACTTTACTGATTTATTCCTACCTACTTGTTCTGTTAATTAACAAGTTATTTACCATGTAAATATTGAAAATAAATACAAGTACATGCTCAACACATTACAGATCATCAACTGAAGGAAACAAAACAAACACACAAGTGACACCGTTGTTTTCGAACCAATCTTCTTGGAAAAACCTAATGCGATCTGAATACAATGTGGGTGTCAAAACCAGCTCACCCAATAGAGAATAATCTCGGCAGTAGTACCTCTTAGTCAGAGACAAATGTTCCACTGAAACCTTGGATAATCCCTCCGGTAGCTTCACAGCTCCAATCTGCCCTGTAATGACCAAAAACAATAACAAGAATCTGAAGTATAGAAAGCCTGAAGAATTTAAATTTGTACTTACCTCAACTGCGGCTGATTCTGCTGGTGCCGCTGATGCTGTCGTGGCTGTTTTGATCCAGTCTCCGGGAGACCAATACCACCCAACCAGATTGAGCAAACCTAGCTGCTCAATCTAGAAAACTTCACAACAGAAGCTCTCTGTCCCTCCGTGCCTAGAACCTCAAACAGCTTAAAGCTCTTCCAATGGATAATTAACTTCCTCCCGGTTTTCTCCTGGTGAATTCCTGCTCCTGGTTCTTTCTGCTCCTCTCTTGTTTTTCCCCCCCTCTCTCGGTTCAGGCCTCTGCTATTTATTTACCGGCCTGGCGGTGGCCGCCCTCCCACTTGCAGCCACCGCCTTCCACGCATTGATGGCTCTCAGATATTTTCCAACTCTCCTCTGTGCTCTGTAATAAGTATTCAGTTGGTTTGGACAGCTACGATATAAAGTTCGCTGGTACCCTTTTATTATTTTACATTATAAATGTCATAAGGTTTAATTAACATATTTTATAACATTTACATTATATATATTACAAAATTTAAGTGATATATTTTATAACGTTTCTTTATATATGTTATAAAGTTTTAATGATCTATTTTATAAAT
>APFE030941592.1:50216-102187 GCA_000404065.3 Pinus taeda
TTTTAGCTTTCTGGAAGCATAAGCTATCACTCCCTTATCCTGCATTAACACTGCACCCAGCCCTTGCTTGGATGCATCAGTACATACCGTGAAGTCCTTGCCCATATCGGGGACTCTTAGAATTGGTGCACTGGTGAGTAGTCTTTTGAGTTCAGAGAATGCATTATTACATTCCTCGGTCCACTCATACTTAACACCTTTACGCTGGAGGGTTGTGATTGGCTTTGCGATTTTGGAGAATCCCTCCACAAATCTCCGGTAATAACTTGCTAAGCGTATCTCATGTGCATTTTTTGGTATTGGCCATTCCATGATCGCTTTTACCTTCTCAAGATCTACTAAAATCCCTTCACCTGATATGATGTGACCCAAATAATGAATCTTTTCCTGAAAGAAAGAACACTTGGACAGTTTTCCATATAACTGACGTTCTCTAAGGCAGGACAATACTAGCCGCAAATCCTCTTCATGTTCTTCTTCATTCTTGGAATAGATGAGAATATCATCTAAAAAGACTTGTACAAATTTATCAAGATACTGACGGAAAACACTGTTCATAAGATTCATGAATACGGCTAGCGCATTTGTTAACCCAAATGGTACCACAGTAAATTCATAGTGCCCAAAACGTGTCCGGAATGCAGTCTTAGAGATATCATTTTCAGAAATCCTTAGCTGATGATACCCTGATCGAAGATCAATTTTTGAAAAGACAGCAGCTCCTTTCATTTGATCGAAAAGATCATCGATTCGTGGCATAGGGTATTGATTCTTTACTGTAGCTCGATTCAAGTCTCAATAGTCTATGCATAATTTTAAGGATCCATCTTTCTTCTTCACAAAAATTACAGGGGCGCCCCAAGGTGAAGTACTGGGCCGGATAAGCCCTACATCGAGTAGTTCCTTCAACTGGATTTGCAATTCCTGAAGTTCTGGAGTTGTCATTCTATAAGGCGTTTTAGAGATCGGTTGGGTACCTGGCTTTAATTCAATAGTGAGATCCAATTCTCTTACCGGGGGTAATCCAGGTAGTTCCTTTGGAAATACATCCAGGAACTCGGCTAACACCGGATATTGTTCTAAGGATGGTACCTTTTCCTAGCTTACTTCGTGAATTGCATAAGCCTGACAACCCTTTCTTAAACAACGCTTCACCTACATTGCCGAAATGTAGCGTAAAGAAACTTCTCTCTTGATTCCTTGAATTTGGATTACTTCTCCCTCATCATTTAAGCCCAAAATCATTTTTCCATAACAATCTACCCAAGCTTGGTGAGCTTCCAGCCAATCCATACCTATGATGAGATCATACGTCCCTAAGGCTGTGACATAGACTCTGAGTTTAGTCGAACAGACCCCCAAGTCAATTTTGCATTGGTCAACACTCAAGCCCACGGTTTGGAGTTCTCCTGAGGCCATTTCCACTTGGTGGAAATCATTTTGTCTACGAGCTGCCAACCCACATTTGTTTAATGCATATGACAAAATGAAACTATCTGTGGCACCAGTATCAAATAAGATTTTGAGTTTTACACCATTGATAATACCTGAAGATTCCACTACAATGGATTGATGGGCTGCTTGGTCGTGGTTGACTACTGCATGAATTCTATAATTACTTCGATTGGCTGATATCGGCTCCTTCCCAGTCCTTTGCAATATATCCGATGACGCTTCTGGGCAGTTACGCTGGAAATGCGGCCCCCCACATCCCCAACAATTGAGCTGCGCTGATCCTCTTGAATCAAGGTGTGAATTTCTAGAGAACGAGCCGCGTCCTCCCATGATGATTCCTCTCGCACTCCTTCCTCTACCGGTAGTCCCTCGCGATGCCCATGGTCTGGTGTTGGACGATTCCGCAGCTATAGTGTTTACAGCCATGGGAACTCTTGTCCCCATATTTGGGGTAAACCTGTTACTGTAAGGTGGCCTCGAGCTACCTCCTCTGAAGAAGTTCCGGGGAGCCTTCCCTGGAAGTCCAGATTGTAAGGGCCCTGCTGGCCCTATATCCTTTTTGATTCCAAGGTGCTCTTCTGCATAACGGCCGCATTCGACTACCTCGACTACAGATGACGGTTTCCACATACTTACCAAGGCTCTGATGCGAGGATTTAACCCAAATATGAAGCGTTCAGCTTGACGTTCATCAGAGTCCAAGTAGTGAATGTATTTTACCAGCTCCATAAACCTTATTTCGTACTCTTCCACCGTTTTACTTCCCTGGATTAGTGTATGAAAGGCTCTAGCTTACTGTTGTTGAAAGTATGGGGGTAAATACTTCGCGCGGAACCTTTCCTCAAACAGATCCCAAGGAACGTTATCTGATGTAAGGTGTAGCTGCTTTTCCAGGTTCCCCCACCAAATCAAGGCACTTTCCTTTAGTTGAAACACGACAATTTTTGTTTTTGCTGAAGGCGAATATTCTCTTAACCTAAAGCACCGATTCATCCCTACCAACCATGCCTCAGCGCGTTCACCAGCTCGACCTCCCAAAAATTCTGGGAGTCTAATTTTCTGAAGCTCTCTAGAGATGTCTTCTCTCGATCCTCTGGGCTCCAAATTATGTGGTTCCGCTGAACTGGTGGCTACATGCTGAAATTCCTCTTTGTTTTTAGCCTTAGCTGACTCCTTTAATGTCTCCAATAAGGCTTCCAAAGAGTTCATTATCACAGTCAACTCTGGCGTTGGAGCGTTTGACGTTGACGGTTGTCTTGGTGGTGACGAAGGTGATGGGGATGGTGATGGTGACGGTGGCGGCATTAATGGTGATGATGTTGCCTGGTCACGTCGTCGTCGCTCATACGTCCTCACCATGGTAATGGTCCCTGAAAAATATAAAATTTTATATATATAAAAAAAAAATGAGGTGGGTAACCGAATTTTTAACACAATTTTCTTTGCAACTTCACATTTATAAACGGGTATAGTTTTGCTATTTTTACCCGCTAGGCGGATCTTACTGGTATCGAGGTCAAGGAGGATGGTCTCGCGACCTCCTTGTCCTAATGCAGGGTATTCTATCCTAATATGAATAATGCAGAAGTGTATGTTTATTTAGCTCCTACGGTAAGACATCTAAAGTTTATTTACCTAATAACATTTACAAAATGAAAATGTTAGATGTCCCGTTTATAACGTACATCGGTAACATATCTGTCATACCTCAATCTGACTATTACTTTTAAGGGGGTCATATAACTATATCCCGCGAATATATTACTTGGATATGGCTAAATCCATAAAAGAAGATTATCGCGATATATATTCCCGAGGTTGGTTTCCGTTTGGTGACATTATTGCAATCATTTGAATATATCGGGGATAAGTGCAACACTGATTTTAATAGTTACTTTGGTATGGAGGTGCATTTGTTGCAGAGGTATCTCCAGTTTTTTTTTTACCATATTAGTTGCTCAATTCCCGGACTTGTTTTGATTTGGTGAAATATATGGCTTTTACCTTACCAGCATGAATCCTAGACTGCTTTACATTATGTGATAACATACGGAAAATCTTATATTATTTGAGAAAGGGCAGAGAAGCCTTACAGTGTGGTTGGCAAATGGCCCATATTACATAAATAATAACACATTCATCTCATGTTGTGACTGTTTGTGTATTTAGCCTTGTTGATGCAATGATGCATCTCATATTATAGTTTAAAGTTTTTTTTTTTTTTTTTTTTTTTCAAGCACAAATTCTTGATAAAACAGACACAAGTAATCATTTTTGACTGTAGTCGTAGTACCTTAGCATCTTCCATGGTCGAACTTCTAAAGAAATAAACTAAACATGTGATAATGTTGATGCACACAAAGCAAACAAGCTCTGGAAACAATCCTAAATATTTAAATAAGAGATCGACTCAAGATATAAACAAAGTTCTGCAGGTTGTCTGATGCATATCAATATACAACTTCCATTTTTGTTGTCTTTTTTTGTTGGCAGATTCAATTATTGTGTAAGTCTCTTGTAGTAAGCTGATAGACATAGAATACTCTAAACGTGATGCAAACAGGATGGCTACACAAAGGAGGTATCTGCTAGTGAAGGAGTGAAAGTACTAGCTGCAGAAAAGGCTAAGCCAAATAAGGATATTTGACAGCAAGCTTGATAGGGAATATTTTATAAGTTTCCTTCATTCACTGAATAGTCCACATCAAACTGCAAAGTTCAACATGAAAACAGAATTTCCATTCTATAAGGAAGTTCTTTACAAGAATAATCTAAAGGGCCGATTATCAGGAAAACCTGTGATCCTTGATTTAGATATGAGTCCAGGGGATTTTGTTACTCTCTTCTACTTGCTTAAAATGCCTCGACAACTGATCGATCTAAAGGTAAGGTTTATCGGTTTGGTAATTGTGAACTTTATCCTCAAAGCACCGTTGTATCTCTAGTAATTCGTATAACGCAAGGTGATAATTCGTGTATTACCTAATAAAGCGTCTATCATGATAAGTATTAAGTGATATGTCGCGTATCCTCGCTGATCTCTCGCATAACGACCCAGATTGCCGCATATTCGGCATTTTTCCTCCCATATCCGTTACTAAATACTCGCATAAACGGTAGAGATCTCACCTATCAGCGTAACAGCATGCCTATCATACAATGATAACCAGCGTATCCTGTGTTAAAATCGTATTTCACGTGGACATAGGGCGCATATCTATTGAGAGCTCGCGTATCTGGTGACCACTCGTGTATTTGCGGATAAGTCCCGTATTCACTTATGATAATGCACATATCCGAAGCACTTAACTTGCATACTGAATGGTGTGTTTGGCATATTTGGCTGTGAGAACTCCCGTAAACACTGATAATTGCTTATCACGTATGTAGACTTGAGCTTATATTCATAAATATCGTTAACAGCAGTTCGTATTCGCGAGCCGCAGCTTCGAATTCGGCTTCTTCTTCCAGAACCTTCTTAATGCGTTCGGGGACCTCGGGTTCGGGGTTCTTCTTGGCCTTTCTCTTAGCCTTCAGGGTTTTTACGCAGCCTATAAATGATCTTCGGCGTCGGCATGAATCCCTTCTTGATGAGGCGGCGCTCGATTTTCTCAGTGTCTACTTCGATTTTACATGCAATTCTGCAAGGGAACGCAACCTGTTTGGGATATAATTTCGATGAGAAATGAGGGTGAGGATTCCCCAACCAGCCTGACGAGGATAATGGGTTTGTTACTGCCATTAGAGGCGTCTGATGAGAGTGTATGAATGGCATTTTTTTGCGCATTTGCTGAGCTCCCTAACATTTCAGCTCTGCTCGTTGCAGGTAATTTAGAGGGCATCGAGTAGAAAGAACGATATCCATGGAGCAAATCTAAACCCTTTGCACCGAAGACGACACTATTTACGGACATTTGTATGTAGACTATAATTACATATTCGCCATAGACGGTTTGACTGGGACGTTACTTAAGCATATTTATTTTCTGGTTTTCCGACGATTCGGACCGGAGGGGTTGTTTCTTAATCTATGACAGACCCAGTATCAGACAGGTATGTTTATACGAAATTCTAGCTGTGCAGGGCCTGTGAGGTCCCAAAGGTTTTGAACGCAGCTCTGATACCATGTGTAATGACCAAAAACAATAACAAGAATCTGAAGTACGGAAAGCCTGAAGAATTTAAATTTGTACTTACCTCAACTGCGGCTGATTCTGCTGGTGCCGCTGATGCTGTTGTGGCTGTTTTGATCCAGTCTCTGGGAGACCAATACCACCCAACCAGATTGAGCAAACCTAGCTGCTCAATCCAGAAAACTTCACAACAGAAGCTCTCTGTCCCTCCGTGCCCAGAACCTCAAATAGCTTAAAGCTCTTCCAATGGATAATTAACTTCCTCCTGGTTTTCTCCTGGTGAATTCCTGCTCCTGGTTCTTTCTGCTCCTCTTGTTTTTCCCCCCCTCTCTCGGTTCAGGCCTCTGCTATTTATTTACCGGCCTGGCGGTGGCCGCCCTCCCACTTGCAACCACCGCCTTCCACGCATTGATGGCTCTCAAATATTTTCCAACTCTCCTCTATGCTCTGTAATAAGTATTCAGTTGGTTTGGACAGCTACGATATAAAGTTCGCTGGTACCGTTTTATTATTTTACATTATAAATGTCATAAGGTTTAGTTAACATATTTTATAACATTTACATTATATATATTACAAAATTCAAGTGATATATTTTATAACATTTCTTTATATATGTTATAAAGTTTTAATGATCTATTTTATAAATTCATATATATAAAGTCTAATGATATACTTTATAAAATTTAATATATATATATATATTATAAAGTTTTAAAGTTTTAAAATTTTATTAATAGGTTGTTACATGCCCCACGAAACCCTAGCGTCAACCTCTAGGGACAGCGTCAGCCCTTTCTAGCCCAACGTTTGCCCAGCGTCACTCTGGATTGGCTTGCGTCAGCCCTCTGGCCCTCTACGTCACCCACGCTGGCCCTCTAAGGCACTGCGCAGCTCCTGGCTGCCTCTGCGTCCCTTCCTCTCGGCTACTGTGCTAATCCTCCTGGTGCTATCTCTGCCTCTCTACTTCTGTATTCGCTGCCCCTTAACTGCAACTCTGATCACTCTCTCAACTTCCTCAACAACCCAGCCCCAGAAAGTCGAAATCTTGATCAACTCGGTGTGTTGTCCAAGTGACCCTCAAGCCTCCTCTTATACTTTTCTCGTTGACAATTCAACGATTGAAATTAAGTCCCTAATCAACGACTAAGATTAGATCTGGCTTGATCCATGACTTTTGGACCCTTCTAACACAGTTTTATATTAATTCACATTAATATTTTATTTTCCCTAAGTTTAGACTTGGGGACTCCATTAAAAATATTAATTATTTTAATAGCTCTCAAATTGTTTAGAATTTGCCCAAACCATTTCTGCGTAGTGGAGATCTCATGTGATTTAGCCTCTCCACCAATTTTCATGGCTAGAGCACATCCAATGCTACACCAAATCAACACCAGATGCAGAAGGGAGAGCAGATAGATGTCTTCCTTGGTCGGTTGAAGGAGATCCGTGACCAACTGACTTCCACAGGGGCCACGCCGGATCAGGAGTTGATGGTAAGGACCGCACTTAACGCGGTCTTCGAGGATTGGGAGACATTTGTCCAGAGCATATTGGGCTGGGCGAGTCTTCTGGGTTGGGAAGAAATATGGGCGGCTCTTCGTCAAGAAGAGATCAAAAGGATGACCAAGATGAAACCATTTCTGGGTATTGGAGATCTCATGTGATTTAGCCTCTCCACCAATTTTCATGGCTAGAGCACATCCAATGCTACACCAAATCAACACCATATGTAGAAGGGAGAGCAGATAGATGTCTTCGTTGGTCGGTTGAAGGAGATCTGTGACCAACTAACTTCCACAGGGGCCACGCCGGATCAGGAGTTGATGGTAAGGACCACACTTAACGTGGTCTTCGAGGATTGGAAGACATTTGTCCAGAGCATATTGGGCAGGGCGAGTCTTTTGGGTTGAGAAGAAATATGGGCGGCTCTTTGTCAAAAAGAGATCAAAAGGATGACCAAGATGGGGAGTAGCAGCAAAGGGGTCATGATCAAGCAGGAAGAGGAAGAGGATGCGGCTCTAGCATTTGCGAGAAAGCAGGAGAAGAGGAAGAAGAAGGACCTCTCCAAGGTCAAGTGCTTCCATTATGGGGAACTAGGTCACTATGTGAACTAGTGTCCGAGGAAGAAAAGTAAGGGAGATGCTTTTGACTCGAAAGCAGCGCAAGCGAGGGCAGAGAAAGAAGTTGATGAGGATGATGATTGTGCCATGAGTGCCCATGTGCCACTTGAGAAGAAGTGGGGAGACATCGAGTTGTAATTACGAGGACTACAGGCAATGAGCGGCAAGATCCTTGAGGTACCCAACCTCTTGTATTATAGCTTGCTACGGGAGCTAACCCTATGTGGACCCCGTGGAGGAATGTGTACCCAAGTGGGAGAAATGATGAATGGGGTTATAATGAGTGGAAGGGGAGTAATGTATATGGATGAAGGAGCAAGACCACGTAACCAAAATCGGGGTTTTCCATGTAATACCATACCTAAAGCCCAAGGGTCAGTAAAAGAGATCCCACGGGACTAGGGTACAAGGTTAACATCCAAAAAGAGGTCTAGGGGACAAGAGCACAGACCTAGCCCATCCTTTCCGCCGAATCCCCATTAATCCATGCCCAGAAGTGTCCATGATAAGAAAACTATAATACTCAATTACCAAATGACAAGGCATACCTTTAGGTTCAAGAGGCCCACCTTCAAACATACAATCATGGCAGATGGGTAAGGGACCACGTGGTTGGCTCAGGGGGCGGAGAAATGGCACAACGAACTAGGTGGTGGCTGCAAGGAGCTGTTGGCTGTCGACTGAGGACCATCTTGGAGAAATTTTTTCTCCTAGGGATATCACCCACAAATGATGGATAACATTTGGCTCCAACTGGGACGTGATCTCTCTCGAAGTGGATGAAGATACTTGAACGGGAGGTCACAAGAACTCCAACAATCTCTAGGTTACCATAGACTTGTTACCTGCACATATAAAAGATGAAAAATACAGGGCAGCATGCTTTCACTGTGTCTCATGATTACATATGCTTGGATTAGACCCATAAAATTGACTCATAGAAGTAAATGCAATTTCTAAATCTAAATGTAGCTAATCTATCATGAGAAATATCATATGTCATTAGTTCTAATGCAAAAATCAGCAGGCAATGCATCCTATCCTAACATGCATATAATAATGCTAATGTTAAGTGTAATCATAAAGCCAGTGCAACCAACATATCATCATATCAATAGACATATGCCTGCCAGTATGACTATTCATGTAGTCAATCCCGAAGTTGACGCGGATACATTTGTATGGAGGATGAAGCAGGTGGGATGTGGGAAAATATGATCTCCCTTTTGTTGATTTGGGGTAGCATCAGATGTGCTCTAGCCATGAAAATTGGTGGAGAGGCTAAAGCACATGAGATCTCCAAGAATTAGAAATGGTTTGGGCAGATTGTATCCAGTTTAGAAGATATTAAAATAATTAATATTTTTAATGGAGTTCCTAAGTCTAAACTTATAAAAAATAAAATATTAAAGGGTATTAATATAAAATTGGGTTAGAAGGTTCCAAAAGTCATGGATGAAGCCAAACCTAATGTTAGCCATTGATTAGAGATGTAAACTCGGCCGTTGAAGGACCAACAGGAAAAGTGTAAGACGAGGCTTAAGGGTCAGTTGAAGAACACACCAGATTGATCAGTTATTCGATTTACTAGAGCGGGGTTGCTAAGTAAAGTCGAATCAATGATCAACAGCGAGGGGCAGTGAATACTGGACAGAGAGGTAGAGATAGTGCCGAGAGACCAGCGCAGAGGCAGAGGTAGACACAAAAGCTAGAGCAGGCCAAGCAGAGCCTAGCAAAGACAGCGCAAAGGCCAAAGGGCCTATGTCATCCACGTAGAGGGTAGTAGGAGTGACACAGAGGGTCCCAGAGGCTGCACAGTGCCCCAGAGCACTAACGTAGAGGCCAGGAGGGCTGACGTAGTGCTTCAATGTTGCTGGAGAGGTTTTCGTGGGGCAGGTTTTCTGAATACCTGCTTCCGAATAGAGAGGTATTACTGTTGGTTGTTTTTCTATGTCAAGTGAGCCAATTGGCACCCAGTTGTACTCAAGGATATACTGCATAATAATATAACCCTCATAATTGTTGCACCGCTTTTCCCGCATCGGGTTTTTTCGGGGACGAGTTGTCCAAAAATAACAGTGTCACTTGTGTGTTTGTTATTTCTTTTAGCTGTTGATTTGTAGATGGTTGAGATTGTATTGTGTTTATTTCGATGTTTATATGTTTAAATAACTTGTTGGTAATTAACAAGTAGGAGAAATGAACCAAAAGAATACAAATAAAATTTCTAACGGAAGGACTTAGAAATTTCAACATGGTATCGAAGCGTGGTTGCAGATCACAAGAGAGCTAAAGGCATCAGCTAAAGCAGAGCATTTGTAGCAAAAACCGCTGTCCCAAGTGATAGAAGTTGTTCCTTATAGAAAGTGACAGAAGAAGGGTTAACGCAGAGGGATTGCGTCATCATTGCGGGCCAAAGAGAGGCCAACGCAGAGGCTGAGGAGGGTAGAAAAAGGCTCACGCAGAGACTAGGAGGGTTGATGCAGTTGGCTGAGGGAGCATTTTAGCCAGTGCCGAAATTGCACAAAGCCTAGAGGCTCAGTCCTTCAATTGCTAGGGCATAGGAAGTTGTGGGAAATTTGCGGGGAGTGAAGCTGGTGGGGTATTGTGGGCAGAACAGTTACGTAACAAAGCAAAACCAGGGTAGAGGGAGTCGTTACCGAGGCAGATTTCTAGCCAAGGAATCCGGATCAATGTTGCAAGTGCACAGAATATCGGAGAGGTGCGACTCAACGTTGGCAGGCAGATTTCTAGGAGGGAAATCGAGACTCAGAGGGAGTCTAGTAAAGAACTTCTAGGCAGGAAGTAGAGAGACTAACTAGGAGTTGAAGAGAGAACTTTTGGAGGGAAGTAGAGAGACTCGGAGGAGTCGACAAGAAGAGGAGAGAGATGGCCTTGAATGGACTGAGGGATCAGGATAGGCTGGACGGGGCGTCCAACTTTGTGGTCTGGAAGGCCAGGATCTTGTCCATTCTAGATAGACATCGCATCAAGGCCTTCGCCTTGAGAACAGTAGCGATCCTAGTTGACCCAACTGATAATGAGAAGTACAAGGAGGCAATGGCCAAGGCAAAATGTATCATCCTTAATGGGGTCAAGGGTCATGTGGTCCAATATATTGCTGAAAAGGAGACGACAAAGGAAATGTGGGATGCCTTGAAGATATTATACCAGCATACTTCCATGAAGAGGAAGACGTTACTTGAAAATCAGATACCGATGCAGAAGGGGAGCAGATAGATCACTTCCGTTGTAGATTGAAGGAGATCCGGGACCAACTGACTTCCATAAGGGTCACGCCAGATCAGGAGTTGATGGTGAGAACCGCTCTAAATGTAGTCTCTGAGGATTGGGAGACATTTGTCCAAAGCATTCTAGGCAGGACAGATCTTCCAGATTGGGAAGAATTGTGGGCGACTCTTCATCAAGAAGAGATCAGACGACTGAGCAAGACGGGAAGTAGCAGCAAAGGAGTCTGGATCAAGAAGGAAGAGGAAGAGGATGCAGCTCTGGGATCTGCAGGAAAGAAGGAGAAGAGGAAGAAAAAGGACCTCTCTAAGGTCAGGTGCTTCAACTGTGGAGAACTGGGTCATTATGCGAACCAGTGTCCGAGGAAGAAGAACAAGGGAGAGATGTCTGACTCTAAGGCAACGACAGCGAAGGCAGAAAAGGAGGTAGAGGAGGATGACGATTGTGCCATGAATGCTCATGTACCTCTAGAGAAGAGGTTGGGAGACATCGAGTTGTAGTCAAGAGGACTACAAACAATGAGGGGCATGAATCCTTGAGGTACCCAACCTCTTAGATTACACCTTGCTTCAGGAGCCCCGCAGAGAGAGTAGCAGGACTAGCGGATGTCGGTAGAAATAGATGCAGATGAAGCGGCAGAGAGTGCTACATTGAGGAGTCCCTGGGCAGCGCGAGGCTAGCAAGCTGCAACAGTGTGAAAGGCACAGAGAGTGTTGCAACTTCCAACAGTGTAGGATGGCAAAGAGAGGTTTGCAGTGGTGCGAGATGCAAGGAGTTCTTGCAGCAGTGCAGAGGCCATAGAGGGAGCAGTTGATAGCGGCAGAGGGAGCTTCAACATCAAGAGTGTTTTTAGCCTGACAGGGATGTCAATAGTTGGGTGGATCAGTTAGTTACATCTCAGTAACTGAGTTACAGTGCAGTAGCAGTATGTAGTAGCATGACGCAGCATGATGAGAGGGGGTTGCAGTGCAGATGCAGTGTTGGGAGAAAGGACCAGCAGCAGCATGGATGCAGAGGGAGTTGTCGTACGAATGCAGCAGTGGTAGTGGCAGGGCCATGGGAAGTAGTACAGGATGCAGCAGTGTAGAGGATGTTGGGTGGGGAGGCCTAGCATCAACACAGGTACCGGTGCCATATAATCAGAGTGATGCTCATTGTGGAGTATTACTAGAGCACAATCCTCGCTAAGAGGGAGTGTTGATTTGGGGTAGCATCAGATGTGCTCTAGCCATGAAAATTAGTGGAGAGGTTAAAGCACATGAGATTCAAGACCCAAAAATGGTTTGGGCAGATTGTACACGGCTTAGGAGATATTAAAATAATTGTATTTTTAATGGAGTTCCTAAGTCTAAACGTAGGAAAAATAATAATATTAATGCGTATTAATATACAACTGGGTTAGAAGGTTCCAAAAGTCATGGATCAAGCCAAATATAATCTTAGTCGTTGATTAGAGATGTAATCTCGGCTGTTGAAGGACCAACAGGAAAAGTATAAGAGGAGGCTTGAGGGTCAGTTGGAGAACACACCAGAGTGATCAGTCATTCGATTTACTAGAGTGAGGTTGCTAAGTAAAGTCGAATCAGTGATCAACAGTGAGGGGCAGTGAGTATTGGACAGAGAGGCAGAGATGGTGCTGAGAGACCAGCGCAGAGGCAAAGAGGCAAACGCAAAAGCCAGAGCAAGCCACACAGAGCCCAACAGAGAGCACAGAGGCCAGAGGGCCTGTGTCATCCACGCAGAGGGTCCTAGAGGTTGCACTGGGCCAGGAGCGCTAATGCATATGGTTTTGAGGCTGACGCAGAGGCCAGGAGGGCTGATGCAGTGCTTCAGTGTTGCTAGAGAGGGTTTCATGGGGAAGGTTTTCTGAATACCTGCTTCCGAATAGAGAGGTATTACTCCGTGTTGTTTTTTTTCTGTCGAGTGAGCCAGTTGGCACCTAGTTGTACTCAAGGATATACTGCATAATAATATAACCCTCAAAATTGTTGCATCGGTTTTCCCGCATTGGGTTTTTTCGGGGACGAGTTGTCCAAAAATAACGGTGTCACTAGTGTGTTTTCTATTTCTTTTAGGTGTTGATCTATAGATGGTTGAGACTATATTGTGTTTATTTCGATGTTTATATGTTTAAATAACTTGTTGGTAATTAACAAGTAGGAGAAATAAACCATAAGAATACAGATAAAATTTCTAACAAATAGAACTAAAAATTTCAACACATTCGAGGTAAAAGGAAGCCCTAGGAGAAGGAGAATAAGCCAATCTAGAAGTGCAGGGATGTTCCTCTAAGTAAGCAATGGTGGAATGAAAGATCACTCTCAACAACTCCCTATCACGACCATTGTTTATAATACCATGCTTTGAGAAGCCACAAGGTCACGATGAGAGGGGAACGAAGGGTGAGGGGAGGAAGGGGTGCAATAAATAGGTTGGTCAAGGTGATGTCACATTGGAGAGGCGAGGTCATGGAGTGATCAAGACCCTGAGGCTATGTCCAAGGAGGTCAAGTATAATCAACGAGGGGCTCTTCCTTGACACTATACTCGAGAGGGGGAAAGGGCTCACAGTCACTTGAGATCAGATGACAAGGGGTGAGGGAATCGCTTGATGAAGACTCAAGATGATGAACAATAGAAAAGGGAAAAGGGGAAGGTGAAGTCTCAATGGGACCCTTTTCCTAAAAATCCAACTCTAGAGGATCAAGTGATTTGAGTATAGTCCCGAAACCATAAGCAAGGTAGGTATGAGCAAGGGCCTTATCAATCATATCATTGTTGGTATCAAAGATAGGGTCTTCCCAAAAAGCAGAATCAATCATCTCCAATTGCTCCTTTATATGCAAGGGAAAGTGATAATTCTCCTTCCCAAGGGTATCGATGGATATGTCCTCATAAATAATGCTCGGGAAAAAGGGAGGACCACTCTCAACCTCATCCTCCTTGTCGGTGTGGTTGAATGGAGTGGCATCTGATGATTATATGAGGACTCCATGCCCAAGCATGATCCAGAGGACACTTGTACTATCAGATTGTGTCAGCCAACAGAGTTTTTTAACTTTACTTCTATCTTCTCATCATCTTTCTTGTACCCAGATTCCACACCCTACGGGGAATTGTAATAAGTGATACTAGTAATGATGAGTTTTGAGTCTGTAACAGGCCTAGGATGTTGGAACTCGATCAGCAAACGAGTACACCTTCGAGTGTTTTTTATTTAGTTAATTATCCCTTCTTTTTCAAAGGTGGATAATTTTTTAAGTTTTTTCACTCACGTTTTACCCCAAAGCTGGGGTGACGGTTTGAAGGTTGAGCCCCTAACACATCTTAGTGTCTAGAGTCGATGTATATTACCATACCAAATCACACAAAGAATTTCGTGGAATTTAATTAGGTCTATGTAGTCATTTTTTAATTTTTTAAATTTGCCGCAGGTCAAAAATTGCAAAAAAAATTGTATTTAAATTGTAATAAGTGTAGTCTAAAGAAGTTGTATGGGATATGAGAAATCAAAATTACACCTCTCACCCTCAACCTTCTACTATAACACACTTTGAGGGGTTAATAATGTGTTTTGGACCCTCAAAACCCACTTTCCCTAAGTTTAATGGGAAATTTAGCAGTTAATTAAGCCATAAACTAAATAAATGGAGAAAAATAAACATCCACACATGCTAAATGTTGTTGGTGGAAAATTATGGGGGAGTTAAACTGAAGTCCCAATGTGATGTGGACTCTTAAAATCAAGGAAAGGACATGTGCTAAAATAAAATCGAATTTCTGGCAATAAATGAAAAAGCTGTTTGGAAATTCGAATTTGTGAAGTTAATGCACATTTGGGAGGATTTGGGAGAATATTTGGTGGATATTTTTGTGGAAAACTGCCCCCACATGGCTTACCACCCATATACACTTGTCATTCCACCATAAAATTCGAATTTGACACATAAGGAACGAAAAAAATGATGTCCACTTTCCAGAATTCGATTTTTACACTTGGCATTGGAGCTCTATTCAACAAATTTGAATTTCTCTTTAGGATTGTCACCTCATGCCACTTGTTTAATCAATTCTACATTGGGATTGGCTCTAATGCCATTTGTCATTGTCATTATTCATGGGGATTTGCTCCCAACTCTCTATATAATAGAGCCATGGTCTCTCACATTTGAAAATATTGCTACTAGCCATTGTGCTTGCGGAAACATCGCTGCCTTGTACACTTTCAGAAATATCAATAAAGACTTTGGGGTTTCATTCATGAGGTGTTCCTCCTTTTCGAGTGTGATGAATTGTTGAGCATTGGTATAATTCCTTTTACTCATGTTTTGATCTAATTTGCTTCCATATGCTCTTGTAGATTTGTTAATGTAGAGCTATCTTGCATTGACATTTGATTTAGAAGTATGCTCTAGGTATAGAATGCTCTAGTTGGTTTTAAATAAATCTCTAGAGTTTCTTATCATTGTTTATTGTTAAATCTATATGGAATTAATTCTTGATTGAAGTTTTGTAGAGGGAGCATCTTGTTGGGATTACAGAATCAAGGGTGAGGGGAAGTCTTTGGAGAGACCAACCCACTCTTGGTACATTCTTAAAGGAGTCCCCATTTGTTCTTTGAACATTCATAGTCTTATCTTAAAAAGTGGTTTTGCAGGGATTTCGGCACATAGCTTGTACACAAGCCGAGAGCCTCTAAATTTAAATCTCTTTTAAAAAAACATTGTACTTCATTTCTTTCATTTGCTATCTAAGAGCTTGAAGATGGCTAAGCAAAGAGGAGAGTTTACTCTCACTCTTTAGCTTAGCCTTTTGTAAATTATAATTGTACATATAGAGTTTATCTTGCTGATTTTTCGATCGATACTTAACTTATTTTGCATCCATTGTTTGGATTGTTTGCTAACTCTTGTGTGGCAGATTTTGAGTAGCAACCTCCCACAACATCTAACAAGTGTTTGCAGGACCTTTGGCAAGTGTTGGGGGTTAGATTTCCAAGGATGTCGTGATCCCTTTTGAGGTTTATTTTGGCCAAGTCGAGTTCACTAGAGGGCTGCCCATTTTCCTCTTTAAGCCATGGGCATTTGGAGGAAACTCACCTTGTTTCCGTTGCATAATTTTTGTGAGATCTTGTCACTACTTTCTCAAAAAAGGAGGCTTAGTGTCCAAGTTTCAAGAAATTATTGTGAGGACTCTCCTTGAAGTATAATTGAGAACTCTGAAGGGCACTCTTATCATTGTAATATTAATAAAAGATCTAACTTGCTTGTGGGAGCTTGGGACTTCTCCCATGGTATCCTATCTCCCCATTTAGAGGGAGGTTTCTCTTGGGTGGATTGACATTTGCATGGTTTAAGCTTTCATACTTCATTCACTTACATGCCTACTTTAATTGGGAATTAACACAACCTCACTATCACATTTCATTAAGTTAAAGTTTGTTACAATTTCATTTGAGCTTTGCATTTTCTTTCTCATTATTGCTTGGAGCTACAAGCTTACACTTTACTTTGGGCAATTCATCCTTTACATGCAAACGTTTTATATTCTTAACAAAATTTGATTTGTTTCCATTTAGCTTGGTAAATTGTTTCATGAGCACTTGAATACATGTTTCAATTTTATGCTACATTGTTATCTTGAATATTGGAGCAATTTATTGTCATTGTCTATTTGAAACAAATTTTACTTTCAAGCAAATTAGTTGTATCATTTTAATTCATTAATGAAACACATGCAACACTCGTAAGCTAATTTTATTCCTCCAATTGAAGTTATAATTGCAACTTATGTTGAACACTATTTCATTTTTAAGCATTGCAAATAAATCTCTTTGAAGCATTTGCATGTATCATTATTTTAATTTGGGGAATTAACACAATTTGCATTTGATTTAGGCATTTTAGTGTAGGAAGGCACCAAACCTCTTTAAAATTTTACTTCCAAGATAAGTTGGTTAAAGTAGACATCTTAGAGATCCTCTACTCCTCTATTGACTCCTCACTGTGAGATCCATATCATTGGGCAAAGGTGAGGTCTGAGGATTGAAGAGTTAAATTGTAATCTTGTTGTAGAGCTAATTAATAAAAATAACCAAGAGCACTTTCCATTACATTTACTTTACTTGTCTCTTGATGGTTTGAGTTTTCATATGAAAAGGCTATTCCAAAAGCAAGTATTGTAATCATTTCAAACAAGTGTTTTCTTTTCATGTTTCAAGTCTAATTGCATATTGATGTCTTGGTTTAACAATTCCTTTTTTTTAAGTTTCCAAGTTAATTACTAATTTTTGGGTTTTGGCAAGATATGTTTCACATGTTTTGATTTATAAAGTTGATTATCTCAAAAGAATTGTGTATCTTACATATCTTGTGCTAACAATTCTTATTTACATTTCAGGGTTACTTTGTTTTCTCTTTTGAGAGCATTGCATTTTACTTTGAGAAAATATATTTTTAAATTGTTGAGAAAATTCCTTATAAGGCACTAGTTTTATGGTTTTTTTAATCATATTAATGATTGGCATTGTTATTTCAAGTTGCTCACTTCATATTTGCCCATAAATCCTTAAAAGTAATCCATTTTCACTATAACACTCTCTTAGAAGCTCACTTCTTTTAACTTAACTTTTCATTAGGGACTAGCCCCCTTAGCTAACCTAGGAGATAGCTCAAACGGAGGGAGTCGGGATTAGTGCGACAGCCCCTTCTTTGAGTTCCCTGCCACCAACCACACCTTGTGGGGTTGAAGGATTTTCTAACTGACTTGTAGGTAGGTGTAGGCGACAGGGTCAACAGGTGTCATAAATGGAAGCACAGTGAAATTGAGGGCCAACAACTTCCCATTTTTCTTTTTCAATATGGAAATAATCTCCAATGTCATCTTCTAAGGAGCTAATGGGATCACCTTCCTCAAGGTTCTCAAAAGGAGAATCATCGAAGTACTATCCTTGAGAAAGGTAAGGTTAGTCTTAACTTCACTTTCCATAGACTCATTCTTCCCAACACATGTCCTCAAAATCATCATTTTCATCATGTGGACCCAAGGGGGACTCGTCTTCTTGCTAATTACCTAGAGTCTTAATGTCTTGATGATGATTGATGAAGGATTCATCTTGGATGCTTAATGCAGGGTGTACCTGAAAATGTCTAAGAAATCCATCAACGAACTCTTCAATAGATGAGATGCTCCTAGGTTCATGATCATGCAGCCATGAGTTATGACCACCGATAGATCCCATGAACAATAACATAAGGACATCTTGGTGAAAAACCTTCTCTCTTGAAGCACGTGCATTAAATCTTTCTACGTGGTCAATTGCGGAGAATGGATCACCATCAAACACGAGCACCCCACGTACCATCCTTTCTGCGACATGATTAGGATGCCTAGGAATGCTAGCAATGTCCAAAGTAGGAAATTTATCAAAGAGGAACAAAACACACGTTTTGTACCCTCGGCAATGATACCAAATGTTACTGCTCAAACTAACAAGGGATCCTAAAGGGGCACTTGCTAGGTCAAGAGCAACAAGGAAGCTAAAGCCCACTGTCACCACAGCTAAAGCTTCCTACTCTTTACGGACTTTCATCGATGGGAGGAGACTCAATATATAGAGAATCACTTATAAAGGATAGATCAACTAAGATGGGTGTGAAGTGATCTCGGAGACCCTTTCCTAGGGGAGGCTCAATAATGGGACTTGTTTACTTCTTAAGCAAGGTACAAAACTTTCTAGGAGAAGGGGATGAGGATTTAAGGGCTAGGTTTAAGGAGTGTGAATTGCAAAGGAGCTTCCAAAACCCTAAACTCCTTGTTGAACTTGGTTTCCCAAATGGTTTTTGAAGAATTGATTTTTCAAAGGTATGGGACCACATGGGACGAAGTGGACCGAACCTAGGTTAAGGGGAGGGAGTTTAGCAACCAATGATGATCTTAAACTGGACAAGGAAGGGGAAAGGATCAAAACAAGATTTTTCACTTAGAGGTGTCAAATTGATCCTACGAGTTACTAGCCTAGGGAACAACAGAGCAAAGTTTGATCTCAGAGCTAGGGCTTGGGATATCTAACAATCCCACCGTCAGAATTTCTTCAAATTTGGAGAATACATTGAGGACACACCAACACAATAGAGGCTAGGAGATCAAACTTTTTATATGGCTACTTTGTTGAGAAAGTGATGCCCTAGGTGGACCAGCATGGCTAGACCTAGAATGAAGAGGGAAAGGTGAAGAAAAATGGTTCTTTGAGTGACCACCTATTGATAGACTAGTACCTAATCCCCTGGGGAGAATGGAGTCTAGGAGAATGATGAGAAGGGACTTCGTTTCTCAGTCAAGGAGGCCTCAAGGGCTACTTCGCTTGCCCTTTAGGGTAAGAAGAAGTGACCTTAAAGCTTTATACTTCGCTTTGCAAAAGGAGATGGCTTATCAAGATAAATTCAATGGTAGAATTATCCATATGATATTTCATTCAACAATACATGGCCCATACATTGAGAGATGCTATATAGAAACAATAATTCCACAATTTCGCAATTATGCAATGCAACAATTAGCCCTAATATAGCGAAAATCCCATTCCAATGCACATGACAAAGTAAAACAAGAATAGCATTAAATGCGTGTACTTACATGTAAGAAAACATATCCAACCATCAACATATTTACCAATAAAGAAGCTCCAAGATAAGAAAGGCCAATCCAAACATCAAAATTCATCCACCAAGAAAGAAGTGCGAAATTCTCAAGATAGAGAATGATCCAATCCAAGTGATGATACAAAATGAATTCATGTATCTCCTATTTATACACTCATTAGGAGTTCAAATTACCTAATTTGAGCCTACATTAGCCCATCAACTAAAAAAATGTGCAAATAACTATCTATTGGTGACAAGCCCACCAAATTAGCTCATAAACTAAATAATAAGCCTCCCAAGAGGTCGAATAATCAATAATGCATGTCGTTGGGCTCTCTAAGAGTCCTGATGAAGTCCATAAGTGCCAAAATGATGACTTGGACTTCCAAACGTAATGGACAAGGGGTTGGCCCCTTGTTCTCCACATAATAAACCTGTGGTGCTCCCAATGGCTGTGAGGGCACACAAGTGATCTCATGGGTCTCCAGTGAATCGAAGATGTTTATAGTCCATCTGTAAGGGCTCAGATGATGGTGTAAGTGATGCCACATCAGCATACAAGTCCTATGTCATCTGCGATGTGCATGGTACAACTGTGGGGTAGGCTGGGAAAAGGTGAACCAGGTGCATCTTCCTCGTCCAATAGGTGAATCTCAAGCAATATCTAAACATCTTTGGGGATCCATGGAGTGTTGTCTACTATTGTAGAGTCCCATGGCTCTCAACACATACCCACATGTGGAAATGTAGCCCTCTAGAGGGTTAGGACCCCATATAGGGAGACCAAACCCAAGATGGAGACCACCTACAATCCTACATAAGATCGAATGTGTCCCCTAGCCTTCCAGTACAACAAGTCATCAAGGAAATCGAGTAAGAAAACTTACAAACCATGGACAACAAGTGGGGACTTCATAATGACATGCCCTTCCATGATGGGCTTTGGCATGTGCTAATGTCTCCAATCTTAAAATGGGGTTAACTGAGTATCCCACTAGGTGGTTTCTACTTTTAAAAGGGATAATATGTCCAAGGTACATCCTTTAAAAGGTGGTGGCATGTGACAAAAAATGAATGGAGTAGGGAATGAAAAGGGGCAGCCTTGGTCCACACGCTGGGGTATAAGGGTAGCTACAAAAAGGGAAGCCCACACTTGGGCATAAAATGTATAAGAGGGAGCAGTTGTAGTACATGAGGTGCCCTGACCTTGATTTTTCCACCCTTCTTTATATGTCTTTTGTCTTTTTATGATTTTTCTTTAATTAACTGCTCGGGACTCAAGGGGTAAGAGCATGATGTGTGAGATATAGCAGTGGAAACCCCTTTTGAGGTAGGGCAGTTCGTTTCCCACTAAGGGTTGGGACAATCATGGGTTCCTAAATGATAACGAAGGCTCATCTAGGCCTTGTAGGAACCAGGTTGATGGCCATGATGACGGGGTAGAGCTCATGTATTGGCTTTCTTCCACGTGCTAAATTTGTTCGTCTCGACCATCTTTTGCATTTTGTGGTACATTTTCTTGTTGAATGTGGCCAATTATGCTTTTACTTTTATTTTCACTTGCATCAACCTCCGGGCCATCATTCCAAGCCCGACCCAAGGTGTGGGCAAGGAGAAGGGGAGAGTTAACCCTGTGTGGACCCCATGGATGAATGTGGACCTAGGTGGGAGAAATGATGAATGGGGTTATAATGAGTGGAAGGTGAGTAATATATATGGACGAGGGAGCGGGACCACGCAACCAAAATTGGGGTTTCCCATGTAAAACCATCCCTAAAGCCCAAGGGTAAGTAAAAGAGATCCCACGGGACTAGGGTACAAGGTTAACATCCAAAAAGAGGTCTAGGGGACAAGAGCACAGACCTAGCCCATCCTTTCTGCCGAATCCACATTAATCCATGCCCAAAAGTGTCCATGATAAGCAAACTATAATACTCAATTGCCAAATGACAAGGCATACCTTTAGGTTTGGGATGCCCACCTTCAAACATATGATAATGGCAGATGGGTGAGGGACCACGTGTGTAATATCCCTTTCCAGGAATATTTCTCAAATACCAACAAACCCCAACCAGAAAACGTACAAGTGGTATAATAGCCGGAAAGCCCACAGAGATGAAATAACAATAGTGCAGCAAACAATTGTGTACATGAAACATAAACAAATACTCAAGAAATGCAGCAAGAAATGCTAAGCCATTTTATTATACTGAGCAATAGAATGAGTGCAGGAGGTGATCAGAAAGATGGCACCTCAACTTGCACAAGGCAAGTGAAGAAATACACTCAGAATAGCAAAGGAATGGCCTCACACTGATCTACGTCCCAGCTGCTGGAAAACTGTCGTGCTACTACTGCTGCTGGAAATAGAATGAGAATTTGGGGTTGTTCCCCTCCTCAAAAAAGGCTGAAACTCTGGAATCGAACTCTACTCAAGAAACCCAGAAAAAACCAGAAAGCTTTCCTGGAATGGCCGACCCCTACAAATCACCCCCTTGGGGTTCTGCACAGTCTCTCTAGGCTCTGCACTGCCACTAAATGAAACCCTCCAGAAATATGCCTGAAACCTCTGCCAAAACCCTCCAATATGCAAGGGCTGATCCCCTGCTCAATCTTCTAGCACAAATCCCATTGCAAACCCTCAAGCCAGAACTCCTGGCAAAAAAAACTGCGTCATCCCTCTCAGTGTTGCGCAGTCCTCGAAGATGCTCAATCCTCCTGTCAAGAAATGCTAATGAAACTATTGCCAAAATGATGATGGAAATACCTTGCCCGAGTAGGCACTCGAAGTCCCCTGGGGCTAAGGGTGAGATCTCCGAACGGAGACACTCAATGCACTAAACAATGCTGCAGACTAGCTAAACAACCAGTGTGCTCTAAGTCGAAGTGACTAACTCAAATGCACAGAACTGAATGCCAAAATGAGGAAGCTCCTCTTTTCTTTATAACCTTTGCCTCTCTCAATCCCAAGGCCCACCTTCACCAATGCAGTCCCTCTGTTGCCACATGTTTCTTCCCTACTACGCAGTCCCTCCAAGTGTCTGCGTGGGCTCCATTTCTGCGCCCCCCTTTTGGCCCCCTTGGCTCCCTGTTAAGTCACAATGTTGGCTACTAGGAAGTGACTTTTATTCTAAAAGTGAGTCATGTCTCCTTTCCCTCACCTTTTTATTCATAAGTACCTATAGAAGGCAAAAATTAAGCAAAATCGAATATTCCAATTAGCCATGGCTAATTAGGAATATTACAATCTCCTCCGACAAAATGTTGCTTGTCCTCAAGCAACTAAAGTGATGGATGCTGCAATATTTTCTCACTCTCCCAGGTGGCATCCTCATCCGACAAATTCTTCCACTTCACCAAGAATTCCCATACCGTCCTGCTTCGCCGCTGCCTCTCCCTGGTATCAATAATAGCCTCTGGCTGCAACACCAAATGCCCCTCATCATCCATGGGTGGTAGCTCATCTGTCACTGTCACCTGCTGCCCCAATGCCTTCTTCAGGGGTGATACATGAAAAACATTATGAATCTTGCTGCCTTGGGGCAGCTCCAACTCATATGCAATCGGTCCAATCCTGCGTATCACCCTGTATGGCCGATAAAAGCGGGCTTGAGCTTCTCAGCCCCCTTCTGCTTCAGTGACAACTGTCGGTATGGCTGTAATCGTAGGTAGACCATGTCCCCTACCTCAAACTGTCTCTCCACCCGACCCCTGTCAGCATACAGCTTCTGCTAGTTCTGCGTTGTAGCCATGTTATCCTTGAGAGCTCGAAGGATATCCTGACTCTCTTTGATCCAAATCTTGGCTCTCGGAGCCTTGCTATCACCAAACATCATGTCAACAAAAGATAAAGGATGATACCCATACAAAGCATAGAATGGTGACATACCAATGGACATGTGATGTGTAGTGTTGTAGCAGTACTCCCCTAGATGCAGCCACTTCAGCGATGATCTCTATTGCCCACTGACGTAGTTATGCAAGTACCCCTCCAGCCACTTGTTAACTATCTTTGTCTGTCTGTTTGTCTGTGGGTGATAACTGGTGCTCGGTGTCAACTCCGTCACCACTAGCCGAAAAAGCTCCTGCCAAAACCCGCCCATGAAACGGCTGTCTCTGTCACTGATGATGGTCTTAGGAAGACCATGTAGTTTGAAGACCTCTCTAAAGAATAGCTCGGCCACCTGTGCTGCTGTGTAGTGTGCGTATATGGCAAAGAAATGTGCGTACTTCGTTAGCCGGTCAACGATGACAAAGATACAATCCTTTCCCTGTACCGTGGGCAACCCTGTGATGAAGTCCATCGAAATGCTCTCCCATTTTCCTTCCAGAATGGGAAGAGGCTGCAATAAACCCACGGGATGGATCATCTCCCCCGTGTTCCTCTCGCAAACATCGCACTCCTGGATATGTTGAAGTACGTACTCCTTGAGGCCCTTCCACAAGAACCTCTCTCTGATAGCCTTGTAGGTTTTGGTAAACCCCTGATGGCTGACCAATGGTGAATCATGTGATGCCCGGAGTATCTTCTTCTTGAGCTGAGATCCCTCAGTCAAGAAGATCCGATCCCTATACTAGATTATCTCATCGACCACCCTGTACCTGTTATCCGCCACCTGCCCATCCAAAACCTCACATGCAAACCTGTCCTTGGAGTACTCTACTAAGAGTCGAGCCCTCTAGTCTGTGTCCAAGCTTATAAGAGACAACGTGGCTGGTCTACGTGAAAGAGCATTTGCTACCACGTTGTTCTTACCCTTGACATATTCAATGTCAAAGTCATATGCTTGGATCTTGCTGATCCACTTCTGCTGCCTCTCCTGTAGCTGCTTCTGCTCCAAAAAGAATCTGAGGCTGTAGTGATCAGTCCTCACCTTAAACCTGTTACCCACTAAATACTGTCGGAACTTGGCTAATGCATGCATGATGGCCACCATTTCCTTGTCGTATATAGAATACAACCTCTCGTGCGGAAGGAGCTTCCGGCTCTCATAGGCTATAGGGTGACCTCCCTGCATCAATACTGCGTCGATCCCCTCTCCCGACGCATCACACTCCAAAACAAATGGCTGCGTGAAATCTGGAAACGTAAACACTGGGCAGTTGCGCATAACCTCCTTGAGCCTGTCAAAGGCTCACTGTTTTGTATCCGACCAACTAAAAGCCCCCTTCCTCGTCAAATATGTCAGGGGTGCACCAAGCTGTGAGAAACTCTTGACGAACTTCCGGTAGTAAGTACAAATGCCAATGAACCCCCATAGTTCTGTGATGTTCCTCGACTCCGACCACTCTCTAATGGCCCTGATCTTCTCCTTATGGACTCTCACTCCATCCACCCCTATGATGTGCCCCAAATACAACATCTCTAGCTGAAACCCCGATAATCACTCGGACAGCTTCACAGCTCCAATCTGCCCCACGAAACCCCAGCGTCAGCCTCTAGGGACAACGTCAGCCCTTTTTGGCCTAGCTTTTGCCTAGTGTCACTCTGCCTTGGTCTGCGTCAACCTCTCGAGGCACTGCGTCAGCCATCTAGCC
This sequence comes from Pinus taeda, assembly GCA_000404065.3. Lineage (NCBI taxonomy): Eukaryota > Viridiplantae > Streptophyta > Pinopsida > Pinales > Pinaceae > Pinus > Pinus taeda. The sequence continues at coordinate 75,359 of APFE030941592.1, forward strand.
CTCTGCATCACCCAGGCTGGCCCTCTGAGGCACTGCCCCAGCTCCTGGCTACCTCTGCGTGAACCCTGGCTAGTTCTGCATCCCTTACTCTCAGCGACTGCGCTAATCCTCCTGGTGCTATCTTTGCCTCTCTCCCTATGTATTCAATGCCCCACAGCTGCAACTCTGATCACTCTCTCGACTTCCTCAGAAAACCCAGCCCCAAAAAATCGAAATCTTGATCAACTCAGTGTGTTCTCCAAGTGACCCTCAAGCCTCCTCTTATACTTTTCTCGTTGACAATTCAACCACCGAGATTAAGTCCCTAATCAATGGCTAATATTAGATCTGGCTTGATCCATGACTTTTGGACCCTTCTAACACAGTTTTATATTAATTCACATTAATATTTTATTTTCCCTAAGCTTAGACTTAGGGACTCCATTAAAAATATTAATTATTTTAATATCTTTCAAATTGTTTCGAATCTGCCCAAACCATTTCTGGGTAGTGGAGATGTCATGTGCTTTAGCCTCTCCACCAATTTTCGTGGCTAGAGGACATTCGATGCTACCCCAAATCAACACTCACTCTTAACAAGGACTATGTTCTAGCAATACTCCTCACTAAGTACCACCTTGATCATCCAGCATCGGTTCCTGTGCTGATGCTAGGCCTGTTGCCCATCATCTCCATTGTTGCATCCTGTATTGCTACCCATGGCCCTACCACTGCCACTGCTGCATTCGTACTGCAACTCCCTCTACATCTGTGTTGCTGCCCATGGCCCTGCCACTACCACTGTTGCATCTGCACTGCAACCCCTCTCATCATGCTACATCGTGCTGCCCATAGCACTACCACTGCTAACTGCTGCACTACAACTCAGTTACTGAGAAGTAAGTAACTGATCTCCCAACTTTGACATCTATGTCAAGCTAGAGACACCCTTGATGCTAAAACTCCCTCTATTGCTGACAAGTGCTCCCTTTCTGACCTCTGCGTTGTTGCAACAACTCCATGCATCTCGCATCGCTGCACACCTCTCTGTGCCATCTTGCACTGGTGCAACACTCCCGTGCTTCTTGCACTGATTCCTCACGTTGTCCTAGGAATCCTGCACTCTAGCTCCCTCTGTCACTCCATCCGCATCCATCTCTACTGACATTGTCAGTACTGCTACTCTTCTTTGGGGCTCCTGTAGAAAGGTCTAATCCAAGAGGCTGGGTACCTTGAGGATCCTACCCCTTATCGCCTATAGTCCGTCTGACTACAGCTCGATGTCTCCCCACTTCCGCTCAAGTGGTGTGTGTGCACTCATGGCACAATCATCCTCTGTCTCCACTTCCTTCTCTTTCCTTGCTGTGGCAGCCTTGGTCTCAGAGGCCTCTCCCTTGCTCTTCTTCCTTGGACACTAGGCTGCATAATGACCCAACTCCCCACAGTGGAAGCATTTGACCTTGGAGAGGTCCTTCTTCTTCTATTTTTCCTGCTTTCCCTCAGATGCTAGGGCAACATCCACCTCCTCCTCCTTGATTCCGATCCCCTTGTCGCTGTCTCTCGCCTTGCTTAGCCTTCTGATCTCTTCTTGGTGAAGAGTCAACCACATTTCCTCCCAATCTGGAAGGTTTGCCTTGCCCAGTATGCTTTGGACAAACACCTCCCAGTCTTCTGAGACTGCGTTCAGGGTTGTTCTCACCATAAATTCTTGATCCAGAGTGGCTCCTATGGAAGTTAGCTGATCCCGGATCTCCTCCAATCGACCGGGGAAGGCGTTGATCTATTCTCCCTTCTGCATCTGCTATGGCCACAGCTGATTTTCTAGTAACATCCTTCTCTGCACAGAAGTACGCTGGTACAATTTCTTTAGGGCCTCCCACATCTCATTTGTTGTGTCCTTTTCGGCAATATGTGGTACTACATGGTCCTTAACTTCGTCAAGAATGATGCTCTTGGCTCTCGCCATTGCCTCCTCGTAGTTGTCGTTATCATCTGGGTCAACTGGGATTGCTATCGTCCTTAAGGCAAAGTGCTTGACACAATTCCTATCTAGAACGGATATGATTATGGCCTTCCAAACTATGAAGTTTGAGACTCCGTCCAGACTGTTATGGTCTCTTACCCCATTCACTGCCATCTCGCTGCTCCTCTACTTCCCTCCTGGAAGTTCTTGGTGTGACTTCCTCTGAGCCTCGATTTCCCTCTTGGAAACCCTTCTGCCGATGTCGAGATGCCCCCACTTCGATCCTTAGTGCAGCTGAACCACTAATCCGGATTTCTTGGCTAGAAATCCTCGGTAGCAACTCCCTCCTCCTTGGTCTTGCCTTGTTAGGTTTTTTTCTTACTACAGTACCCCACCAGTTCCACTCTGCAACTTACCCACAGCCTCCTAAACCCTAGCAAACTGAAGGTTAGAACTCCTAGGCTTTGCGCAATCAGACAATGGCTGAAATGCTCACCTAGACAACTACGTCAACCCTCCCAGTCTCTGTGTGGCTTTGCGTGAGCCTTTTCTTCTCTCCTCTGTCTCTGCGTTGGCCTCTTCTTGGCTCAATCTTGATAATGCAGGCACTATGTCATCCTTGTTACTACTCTGTTAGGAAAAACTTCTGTCACTCGGGACAATTGTTTTCTACTATTGCTGCTCTGCTCGGCTGATGTCCTCAGTTCTCCTGTGATCTGCAACCACGCTCCGATACCATGTTGGAATTTCTAAGTCTAACTGTTAGAAACCCTTCATGTACTTTACTGATTTATTCCTACCTACTTGTTTTGTTAATTAACAAGTTATTTACCATGTAAATATTGGAAATAAATACAAGTACATGCTCAACACATTACAGATCATCAACTGAAGGAAACAAAACAAACACACAAGTGACACCGTTGTTTTTGGACTGATGTCCTTAGAAAAACCTAATGCGATCTGAATACAATCTGGGTGTCAAAACCAGCTCACCCAACAGAGAATAATCTCGACAGTAGTACCTCTTAGTCGGGGACAAATGTTCCACTGAAACCTTGGATAATCACTCCGGTAGCTTCACAATTCCAATTGCCCCACGAAACCCCAGCGTCAGCCCTTTCTGGCCCAACGTTTTCCTAGCGTCACTTTAGATTGGCTTGCGTCAGCCCTCTGGCCCTCTACATCACTCACATTGGCCCTCTCAGGCGCTACGCAGCCCCTGGCTGCCTTTGCATGAGCCTTGAATGCCTCTGCGTCCCTTACTCTCGACTACTGTGCTAATCCTCTTGGTGCTATCTCTGCCTCTCTACTTCTGTATTCACTGCCCCTCAACTGCAACTCTGATCACTCTCTCGACTTCCTCAGCAAACCCAGCCCCAGAAAGTCGAAATCTTGATCAACTCGGTGTGTTGTCCAAGTGACCCTCAAGCCTCCTCTTATAATTTTCTCGTTGACAATTCAACGGTTGAGATTAAGTCCCTAATCAATGGCTAAGATTAGATCTGGCTTGATCCATGACTTTTGGACCCTTCTACCACAGTTTTATATTAATTCACATTAATATTTTATTTTCCCTAAGTTTAGACTTAGGGACTCCATTAAAAATATTAATTATTTTAATATCTCTCAAACTGTTTAGAATCTGCCCAAACCATTGTTGGGTATTGGGGATCTCATGTGATTTAGCCTCTCCACCAATTTTCATGGCTAGAGCACATCCAATGCTACACCAAATCAACACTAGATGCAGAAGGGAGAGTAGATAGATGTTTTCCTTGGTCGGTTGAAGGAGATCCGTGATCCACTAACTTCCACAGGGGCCACATCGGATCAGGAGTTGATGGTAAGAACCGCACTTAACGCGGTCTTCGAGGATTGGGAGACATTTGTCCAGAGCATATTGGGCAAGGCAAGTCTTCCGGGTTGGGAAGAAATATGGGCGGCTCTTCATCAAGAAGAGATCAGAAGGATGACCAAGATGGGGAGTAGCAGCAAAGGGGTCATGATCAAGAAGGAAGAGAAAGAGGATGCGGCTCTAGCATCTGCGAGAAAGCTGGAGAAGAGGAAGAAGAAGGACCTCTCCAAGGTCAAGTGCTTCCATTGTGGGGAACTGGGTCACTATGTGAACTAGTGTCCGAGGAAGAAAAGTAAGGGAGAGGCTTCTGACTCAAAGGCAGCGCAAGCGAGGGCGGAGAAAGAAGTTGATGAGGATGATGATTGTGCCATGAGTGCTCATGTGCCACTTGAGAAGAAGTGGGGAGACATCGAGCTGTAGTTAGGAGGACTACAGGCAATGAGCGGCAGGATTCTTGAGGTACCCAACCTCTTGGATTATGCCTTGCTACGAGCGCTAACCCTATGTGGACCCCCTAGAGGAATGTGTACCCAAGTGGGAGAAATGATGAATGGGGTTATAATGAGTGGAAGGGGAGTAATATATATGGATAAGGGAGCAGGACTACGTAACCAAAATCGAGGTTTTCCATGTAGTACCATACCTAAAGCGCAAGGGTCAGTAAAAGAGATCCCACAGGACTAGGGTACAAGGTTAACATCCAAAAAGAGGTCTAGGGGGCAAGAGCACAGACCTAGCCCATCCTTTCCGCCGAATCCCCATTAATCCATGCTCAGAAGTGTCCATGATAAGTAAACTATAATACTCAATTACCAAATGACAAGGCATACCTTTAGGTTCAGGAGGCCCACCTTCAAACATACCATCATGGCAGATGGGTGAGGGACCACGTGGCTAGCTCAGGTGGCGGAGAAATGGCACAACGAACAAGGTGGTAGCTGCAAGGCGCTGTTGGCTGTCGACTGAGGACCATCTTGGAGAAAAATTTTCTCCTAGGGATATCACCCACAAATGGTGGATAACATCTGGCTCCAACTGGGACGTGATCTCTCTCGAAGTGGATGAAGATACTTGAACGAGAGGTCACAAGAACTCCAACAATCTCCTGGTTACCATAGACGTGTTACTTGCACATATAAAAGATGAAAAACACAGGGCAGCATGCTTTCACTGTGTCTCATGATCGCATATGCTTGGATTAGACCCATAAAATTGACTCAGAAGTAAATGCAGTTTTTAAATCTAAATGTAGCTAATCTATAATGAGAAATATCATATGTCATTAGTTCTAATGCAAAAATCAACAAGCAATGCATCCTATCCTAACATGCATATAATAATGCTAATGCTAAGTGTAATCATAAAGCCAGTGCAACCAACATATCATCATATCAATATACATATGCCTGCCAGTATGACTACTCATGTAGCAAATCCCGAAGTTGATGCGGATACATTTGTATGGAGGATGAAGCAGGTGGGATGTGGGAAAATATGATCTCCATTTTGTTCATTTGGAGTAGCATTGGATGTGCTCTAGCCATGAAAATTGGTGGAGAGGCTAAAGCACATGAGATCTCCAAGAACTTGAAATGGTTTGGGCAGATTGTACCCAGTTTAGGAGATATTAAAATAATTAATATTTTTAATGGAGTTCCTAAGTCTAAACTTATAAAAAATAAAATATTAAAGGGTATTAATATAAAATTGGGTTAGAAGGTTCCAAAAGTCATGGATCAAGCCAAATCTAATGTTAGCCATTGATTAGAGATGTAATCTCGGCCGTTGAAGGACCAACAGGAAAAGTATAAGACGAGGCTTAAGGGTCAGTTGGAGAACACACCAGATTGATCAGTTATTCGATTTACTAGAGCGGGGTTGCTAAGTAAAGTCGAATCAATGATCAACAGCAAGGGGCAGTGAATATTGGACAGAGAGGCAAAGATAGTGCCGAGAGACCAGTGCAGAGGAGAGGCAGACGCAGAAGCCAGAGCAGGCCACGCAGAGCCTAGCAAAGAGAGCAGAAAGGCCAAAGGGCCTGTGTCATCCACGTAGAGGGCAGTAGGAGTGACGCAAAGGGTCCCAGAGGCTGCGCAGTGCCCCAGAGGGCTGATGTAAAGGCCAGGAGGGCTGACGTAGTGCTTCAGTGTTGCTGGAGAGGTTTTCGTGGGGCAGGTTTTCTGAATACCTGCTTTCGAATAGAGAGGTATTACTGTTGGTTGTTTTTCTATGTCAGGTGAGCCAATTGGCACCTAGTTGTACTCAAGGATATATTGCATAATAATATAACCCTCATAATTGTTGCACCGCTTTTCCCGCATCGGGTTTTTTCGGGGACGAGTTGTCCCAAAATAACAGTGTCACTTGTGTGTTTGTTATTTCTTCCAGCTGTTGATCTGTATATGGTTGAGATTGTATTGTGTTTATTTCGATGTTTATATGTTTAAATAACTTGTTGGTAATTAACAAGTAGGAGAAATAAACCAGAAGAATACAAATAAAAATTTTAACGGAAGGGCTTAGAAATTTCAACATGGTATCGGAGCGTGGTTGCAGATCACAAGAGAGCTAAAGGCATCAGATAAAGCAGAGCATTTGTAGCAGAAACAATTGTCCCAGGTGACAGAAGTTGTTCCTTATAGAAAGTGACAGAAGAAGGGTTGACGCAGAGGGATTGTGTCATCAGTCCAGGCCAAAGAGAGGCCAACGTAGAGGCTAAGGAGGGTAGAAAAAGGCTCACGCAAAGACCAGGAGGGTTGATGCAGTTGGTTGAGGGAGCATTTTAGCCAGTGCCGAGATTGCACAAAGCCTAGAGGCTCAGTCCTTCAGTTGCTGGGGCATAGGATGCTGTGGGCAGTTTGCGGGGAGTGAAGCTGGTGGGGTATTATGGGCAGAACAGTACGTAACAGGGCAAAACCAGGGTAGAGGGAGTTGTTACCGAGGCAGATTTCTAGCCAAGGAATCTAGATCAGTGTTGCAGGTGCACAGAATATCGGAGAGGTGCGACTCAACGTTGGCAAGCGGATTTCTAGGAGGGAAATCGAGACTCAGAGGGAGTCTATTAAAGAACTTTTAGGCGGGAAGTAGAGAGACTCAACAGGAGTTGAAGAGAGAACTTTTGGAGGGAAGTAGAGAGACTCAAAGGAGTCGACAAGAAGAGGAGAGAGATGGCCTTGAATGGACTGAGGGATCAGCACAGGCTGGACGGGCCGTACAACTTTGTGATCTGGAAGGCCAGGATCTTGTCCATTCTAGATAGACATTGAGGCCTTCGCCTTGAGAACAGTGGCGATCCCAGTTGACCCAGCTGATAATGAGAAGTACGAGGAGGCAATGGCCAAGGCGAAATGTATCATCCTTAATGAGGTCAAGGATCATGTGGTCCAATATATCGCTGAAAAGGAGACGACAAAGGAAATGTGGGATGCCTTGAAGAAATTGTACCAGCATACTTCCGTGCAGAGGAAGATGTTACTTGAGAATCAGATACTGATGCAGAAGGGGGAGCAGATAGATCACTTCCACTGTAGATTGAAGGAGATCCGAGACCAACTGACTTTTATAAGGGTCACGCCAGATCAAGAGTTGATGGTGAGGACCGCTCTAAATGTAGTCTTTGAGGATTGGGAGACATTTGTCCAAAGCATTCTAGGTAGGACAGATTTTCTAGATTGGGAAGAATTGTGGGCAGCTCTTCGTCAAGAAGAGATCAGACGACTGAGCAAGACGGGAAGTAGCAGCAAAGGAGTCTGGATCAAGAAGGAAGAGGAAGAGGATGCAGCTATGGGATCTACAGGAAAGAAGGAGAAGAGGAAGAAAAAGGACGTCTCTAAGGTCAAGTGCTTCAACTATGGAGAACTGGGTCATTATGCGAACCAGTGTCCGAGGAAGAAGAACAAGGGAGAGACGTCTAACTCGAAGGCAGCGCCAACGAAGGCAGAAAAGGAGGTAGAGGAGGATGACAATTGTGCCATGAGTGCTCATGTACCTCTAGAGAAGAGGTTGGGAGACATCAAGTTGTAGTCAAGAGGACTACAGGAAATGAGGGGCAGGATCCTTGAGGTACCCAACCTCTTGGATTATACCTTGCTACGAGAGCCCCAAAGAGAGAGTAGTAGCACTGGCGGATGTCGGTAGAAACAGATGCAGATGAAGCGACAGAGAGTGCTACATTGCAGGAGTCCCTGAGCAGTGCGAGGCTAGCAAGTTGCAACAGTGCGAAAGGCACAGAGAGTGTTGCAACAGTGTAGGATGGCAAAGAGAGGTTTGCAGCGGTGCGAGATGCAGGGAGTTCTTGCAGCAGTGCAGACGCTGTAGAGGGACCAGTTGATAGCGGCAGAGGGAGCTTCAGCATCAAGAGTGTTTCTAGCCTGACAGGGATGTCAGTAGTTGGGTGGATGAGGTAGTTACATCTCAGTAACTGAGTTACAATGTAGTAGCAGTATGCAATAGCACGACACAACATGATGAGAGGGGGTTGCAGTGTAGATGCAGTGTTGGGAGAAAGGACCAGCAGCAGCATGGATGCAGAGGGAGTTGTCGTACAGATGCAGCAGTGGTAGTGGCAGGGCCATGGGAAGTAGTACAGGACGCAGCAGTGCAGAGGATGTTGGGTGGGGAGGCCTAGCATGAGCACAGGTACCGGTGCCATATAATCAGAGTGATGCTCATTGTGGAGTATTACTAGAACACAATCCTCGCTAAGAGGGAGTGTTGATTTGGGGTAGCATCAGATGTGCTCTAGACATGAAAATTAGTGGAGAGGTTAAAGCACATGAGATCTCCAAGACCCAAAAATGGTTTGGGCAGATTGTACACGACTTAGGAGATATTAAAATAATTGATATTTTTAACGGAGTTCCTAAGTCTAAACGTAGGAAAAATAAAATATTAATGCGTATTAATATACAACTGGGTTAGAAGGTTCCAAAAGTCATGGATCAAGCCAAATATAATCTTAGTCGTTGATTAGAGATGTAATCTCGGCTGTTGAAGGACCAACAGGAAAAGTATAAGAGGAGGCTTGAGGGTTAGTTGGAGAACACACCAGAGTGATCAGTCATTCGATTTACTAGAGTGAGGTTGCTAAGTAAAGTCGAATCAGTGATCAACAGTGAGGGGCAGTGAGTATTGGACAGAGAGGCAGAGATGGTGCTGAGAGACCAGCGCAGAGGCAGAGAGGTAAACGCAAAAGCCAGAGCAAGCCACACAGAGCCCATCAGAGAGCACAGAGGCCAGAGGGCCTGTGTCATCCACGCAGAGGATCCCAGAGGTTGCACTGGGCCAGGAGCGCTAACGCATATGGTTTTGAGGCTGACGCAGAGGCCAGGAGGGCTGACGCAATGCTTCAGTGTTGCTGGAGAGGGTTTTGTGGGGAAGGTTTTTTGAATACCTGCTTCCAAATAGAAAGGTATTACTGCAGGTTTTTTCTTTGTCAGGTGAGCCAGTTGGCACCCAGTTGTATTCAAGGATATACTGCATAATAATATAACCCTCAAAATTGTTGCACCGGTTTTCCCGCAGTGGGTTTTTTCGGGGACAAATTGTCCAAAAATAATGGTGTCACTTGTTTGTTTGCTATTTCTTTTAGTTGTTGATCTATAGATGGTTGAGACTGTATTGTGTTTATTTCGATGTTTATATGTTTAAATAACTTGTTAGTAATTAACAAGTAGGAGAAATAAACCATAAGAATACAGATAAAATTTCTAACAAATAGAATTAAAAATTTCAACACATTTGAGGTAAAAGGAAGCCCTAGGAGAAGGAGAATAAGCCAATCTAGAAGTGCAGGGATTTTCCTCTAAGTAAGCAATGGTGGAATGAAAGATCACTCTCAACAACTCCCTATCACAACCATGGTTTATAATATCATGCTTTGAGAAGCCACAAGGTTGCGATGAGAGGGGAACGAAGGGTGAGGGAAGGAAGGGGTGCTCAAGGTGATGGTCACATTGGAGAGGCGAGGTCATGGAGTGATCAAGACCCTGAGGCTATGTCCAATGAGGTCAAGTATAATCAACAAGGGGCTCTTCCTTGACACTATACTTGGGAGGGGGAAAGGGCTCACAATCACTTGAGATCATATGACAAGGGGTGAGGGAATTGCTTGATGAAGACTGAAGATGATGAACAATAGAAAAGGGAAAAGGGGAAGGTGAAGTCTCAATGCGACCCTTTTCCTGAAAATCCAACTCTAGAGGATCAAGTGATTTGAATACAGTTCTGAAAAAGTGGTTTTGCAGGGATTTCGGCACATAGCTTGTACACAAGCCGAGGACTTCTACATTTAAATCTCTTTTAAAAAAACATTGTACTCCATTTCTTTCATTTGTTATCTAAGCGCTTGAAGATGGCTAAGCAAAGACGAGAGTTTACTCTCACTCTTTAGCTTAGCCTTTTGTAAATTATAATTGTACATATAGATTTTATCTTGTTGATTTTTCCATTAATACTTAACTTGTTTTGTATCCATTGTTTGAATTGTTTGCTAACTCTTGTGTGGCAATTTTTGAAGAGCAACTTCCCGCAACATCTAACAAGTGTTTGCAGGACCTTTGGCAAGTGTTGGGGGTTCAATTTTCAAGGATGTCGTGAGCCCTTTTGAGGTTTATTTTGGCCAAGTCGAGTTCACTAGAGGACTGCCCATTTTCCTCTTTAAGCCGTGGGCATTTAGAAGAAACTCACCTTGTTTTCCTTGCATAAGTTTTGTAAGATCTTGTCACTACTTTCTCAAGAAAGGAGGTCTAGTGTCCAAGTTTCAAGAAATTATTGTGAGGACTCTCCTTGATGTATAATTGACAACTTTTAAGGGCACTCTTCCCATTGTAATATTAATAAAAGATCTAACTTGCTTGTGGGAGTTTGGGATTTCTCCCATGGTATCCTATCTCCCCATTTAGAGGGGGGCTTCTCTTGGGTGGATTGACATTTGCATGGTTTAAGCTTTCATAGTTCATTCACTTACATGCCTACTTTAATTGGGAATTAACACAACCTCACTATTACATTTCATTAAGTTAATGTTTGTTACAATTTCATTTGAGCTTTGCATTTTCTTTCTCATTGTTGCTTGGAGCTACAAGCTTACACTTTACTTTGGGCAATTCATCCTTTACATGCAAGCATTTTATATTCTTAACAAAATTTGATTCGTTTCCATTTACCTTGGTAAATTGTTTCATGAGCACTTGAATACATGTTTCAATTTTATGCTACATTGTTATCTTGAATGTTGGAGCAATTTATTGTCATTGTCTATTTGAAACAAATTTTACTTTCAAGCAAATTAGTTGTATCATTTTAATTCATTAATGAAACACATGCAAAACTCGTAAGCTAATTTTATTCCTCCAATTGAAGTTATAATTGCAACTTATGTTGAACACTATTTCATTTTTAAGCATTGCAAATCAATCTCTTTGAAGTATTTGCATGTATCATTATTTTAATTTGGGGAATTAACACAATTTGCATTTCATCTAGGCATTTTAGTGTAGGAAGGCTCCAAACCTCTTTAAAATTTTACTTCCAAGATAAGTTGGTTGAAGTAGACATCTTAGGGATCCTCTACTCCTCTATTGACTCCTCACTGTGAGATCCATATCATTGGGCGAAGGTGAAGTCTGAGGATTGAAGAGTTAAATTGTAATCTTGTTGTAGAGCTAATTAATAAAAATAACCAAGAGCACTTTCCATTACATTTACTTTACTTGTCTCTTAATGGTTTGAGTTTGCATATGAAAAGGCTACTCCAAAAGCAAGTATTGTAATCATTTCAAAGTGTTTTCTTTTCATGTTTCAAGTCTAATTGCATATTGATGTCTTGGTTTAACACTTCTTTTTTTTTATATTTCCAAGTTAATTACTAATTTTTGGGTTTTGGCAAGATATGTTTCACATGTTTTGATTTATAAAGTTGATTATCTCAAAAGAATTTTGTATCTTATATATCTTGTGCTAACAATTCTTATTTACATTTCAGGGTTACTTTGTTTTCTCTTTTGAGAGTATTGCATTTTACTTTGAGCAAATATATTTTTAAATTGTTGAGCAAATTCCTTATAAGGCACTGGTTTTATGGTTCTTTAATCATATTAATGATTGGCATTGTTATTTCAAGTTGCTCACTTCATATTTGCCTATAAATCCTTTAAAGTAATCCATTTTCACTATAACACTCTCTTAGAAACTCACATCTTTTAACTTAACTTTTCATTAGGGACTAGCCCTCTTAGCTAACCTAGGAGATAGCTCAAACGGAGAGAGTCAGGATTAGTGTGACAGCCCCTTCTCTGAGTTCCCTGCCACCAACCACACCTTGTGGGGTTGAAGGCTTTTCTCACTGACTTGTATGTAGGTGTAGGCGGCAGGGTCAACAGGAGTCATAAATGGAAGCACAGTGAAATTGAGGGCCAACAACTTCCCATTTTTCTTTTTCAATATGGAAATAATCTCCAATGTCATCTTCTAAGGAGCTAATGGGATCGCCTTCCTCAAGTTTCTCAAAAGGAGAATCATCGGAGTACTATCCTTGAGAAAGGTAAGGTTAGTCTTAACTTCACTTTCCATAGACTCATTCTTCCCAACACATGTCCTCAAAATCATCATTTTCATCATGTGGACCCAAGGGGGACTCGTCTTCCTGCTAATTACCTAGAGTCTTAATGTCTTAATGATGCTTGATGAAGGCTTCATCTTGGATGCTTAATGCAGGGCGTATTTCAAAATGTCTAAGAAATCCATCAATGAACTCTTCAATAGATGAGATGCTCCTAGGTTCATGATCATGCAGCCATGAGTTATGACCACCGAGAGATCCCATGAACAATAACATAAGGACATCTTGGTGAAAAACCTTCTCTCTTGAAGTATGTGCATTAAATCTTTCTACGTGGTCAATTGTGGAGAGTGGATCACCATCAAACACGAGCACCCCACGTACCATCCTTTCCGCGACATGATTAGGATGCCTAGGAATGCTAGCAATGTCCAAAGTAGGAAATTTATCAAAGAAAGACAACCTATTTGAGATATACATGAAAAATATGTACGAGTCACCAGGGTGAATTTAAAGATGCCTATAAAAATGCTTGCTTCACCCTACAAGCATCGACTTTAAAGTTCAATGAAGAACTAGGGCTTTGTTCTTCCAATGGAATCGCCAATAATGTTATGTCAATATGTCGTATGAGGAACAAAACACATGTTTCGTACCCTCGGCAATGACGCCAAATGTTACTGCTCAAACTAACAAGGGATCCTAAAGGGGCACTTGCTAGGTCAAGAGCAACAAGGAAGCTAAAGCACATTGTCACCACAACTAAAGCTTCCTACTCTTTACGGACTTTCATCGATGGGAGGAGACTCAATATATAGAGAATCACTTATAAAGGATAGATCAACTAAGATGGGTGTGAAGTGATCTCGGAGACCCTTTCCTAGGGGAGGCTCAAGAATGGGACTTGCTTACTTCCTAAGAAAGGTACAAAGCTTTCTAGGAGAAGGGGATGAGGATTTAAGGGCTAGGTTTAAGGAGTGTGAATTGTAAAGGAGCTTCCAAAACCCTAAAATCCTTGTTGAACTTGGTTTCCCAAATGATTTTTGAAGAATTGACTTTTCAAAGGTATGGGACCACACGGGACGAAGTGGACCGAACCTAGGTTAAGGGGAGGGAGTTTAGCAACCAATGATGATCTTAACCTGGACAAGGAAGGGGAAAGGATCAAAACAAGAGTTTCCACTTAGAGGTGTCAAATTGATCCTACGAGTTACTAGCCTAGGGAACACCAGAGCAAAGTTTGATCTCAAAGCTAGGGCTTGGGATATCTAACAATCCCACCGTCAAAATTTCTTCAAATTTGGAGAATACATTGAGGACACACCAGCACAGTAGAGGCTAGGAGATCAAACTTTTTATATGGCTACGTTGTTGAGAAAGTGATGCCCTAGGTGGGACCAGCGTGGCTAGACCTAGAATGAAGAGGGAAAGGTGAAGAAAAATGGTTCTTTGAGTGACCACCTATTGACCAATGCCTAATTCCCTGGGGAGAATGGAGTCTAGGAGAATGATGAGAAAGGACTTCATTTCTCAGTCAAGGAGGCCTCAAGGACTACTTCGCTTGCCCTTTAGGGTAAGAAGAAGTAACCTTAAAGCTTTCTAATTCGCTTTGCAAAAGGAGATGGCTTATCAAGATAATTTCAATGGTAGAATTATCCTATGATATTTCATTCAACATTACATGGCCCATACATTGAGAGATGCTATATAGAAACAATAATTCCACAATTGCGGAATTATGCAATGCAACAATTAGCCCTAGTATAGCGAAAATCCCATTCCAATGCATATGACAAAGTAAAACAAGAATAGCATTAAATGCGTGTACTTACATGTAAGAGAACATATCCAACCATCAACATATTTACCAATAAAGAAGCTCCAAGATAAGAAAGGCCAATCCAAACATCAAAATTCATCCACCAAGAAAGAAGTGTGAAATTCTCAAGATAGAGAATGATCCAATCCAAGTGATGATACAAAATGAATTCATGTATCTCCTATTTATACACTCATTAGGAGTTCAAATTACCTAATTTGAGCCTACATTAGCCCATCAACTAAAATAATCTGCAAATAACTATCTATTGGTGACAAGCCCACCAAATTAGCTCATAAACTAAATAATAAGCCTCCCAAGAGGTCGAATAATCAATAATGCATGTCGTTGGGCTCTCTAAGAGTACTGATGAAGTCCATAAGTGCCAAAATGATGACTTGGACTTCCAAAAGTAATGGACAAGGGGTTGGCCCCTCATTCTCCACATAATAAACCTGTGGTGCTCCCAATCGCTGTGAGGGCACACAAGTGATCTCATGGGTCTCCACTGAATCGAAGATGTTTATAGTCCATCTGTAAGGGCTAAGATGATGGTGTAAGTGATGCCACATCAGCATACAAGTCCTACATCATCTGCCATGTGCATGGTACAACTGTGGGGTTGGCTGGGAAAAGGCGAACCGGGTGCATCTTCCTCGTCCAATAGGTGAATCTCAAGCAATATCTAAACATCTGTGGGGATCCATGAAGTGTTGTCTACTATTGTAGAGTCCCATGGTTCTCAACACATACCCACATGTGCCAATGTAGCCCTCTAGAGGGTTAGGACCCCATATAGGGAGACCAAACCTAAGATGGAGACCACCTACAATCCTGCATAAGATTAAATGTGTCCCCTAGCCTTCCAGTACAACAAGTCATCAAGGAAATCGAGTAAAAAAACTTACAAACCATGGACAACAAGTGGGGACTTCATAATGACATGCCCTTCCATGATGGGCTTTGGCATGAGCTAATGTCTCCAATCTTCAAATGGGGTTAACCAAGTATCCCACTAGGTGGTTTCTACTTTTAAAGTGGATAATATGTCCAAGGTACATCCTTTAAAAGGTGGAGGCATGTGACAAAAAATGAATGGAGTAGGAAATGAAAAGGGGCAGCTTTGGGCCACACGCTTGGGTATAAGGGTAGCTACAAAAATGGAAGCCCACACTTGGGCATATAATGTATAGGAGGGAGCAGTTGTGGTACATGAGGTGCCCCGACCTTGATTTTTCCACCCTTCTTTATATGCCTTTTGTTTTTTTATGATTTGTCTTTAATTAACTGCTTAGGACTCAAGGGGTAAGAGCATGATGTGTGAGATATAGTAGTGGAAACCCCTTTTGAGGTAGGGTAGTTCATTTCCCACTAAGGGTTGGGACAATCATGGGTTCCTAAATGATAAAGAAGGTTCATCTAGGGCTTGTAGGAACCAGGTTGATGGCCATGATGACAGGGTAGAGCTCATGTATTGGCTTTTTTCCACGTGCTAAATTTGTTCGTATCGACCATCTTTTGCATTTTGTGGTACATTTTCTTGTTGAATGTGGCCAATTATGCTTTTACTTTTATTTTCACTTGCATCAACCTCCAGGGCATCATTCCAGGCCCGACCCAAGGTGTGGGCAAGGAGAAGGGGAGAGCTAACCTTGTGTGGACCCCATGGATGAATGTGGACCTAGGTGGGAGAAATGACGAATGGGGTTATAATGAGTGGAAGGTGAGTAATATATATGGACAAGGGAGCGGGACTACGCAACCAAAATTGGGGTTTCCCATGTAATACCATCCCTAAAGCCCAAGGGTAAGTAAAAGAGATCCCACGGGATTAGGGTACAAGGTTAACATCCAAAAAGAGGTCTAGGGGACAAGAGCACAGACCTAGCCCATTCTTTCCGCCGAATCCACATTAATCCATGCCCAAAAGTGTCCATGATAAGGAAACTATAATACTCAATTACCAAATGACAAGGCATACCTTTAGGTTCGGGACGCCCACCTTCAAATATATGATAATGGCAAATGGGTGAGGAACCACGTGTGTAATATCCCTTTCCAGGAATATTTCTCAAATACCAACAAACCCCAACCAGAAAATGTACGTGGTATAATAGTCAGAAAGCTCACAGAGATGAAATAATGATAGTGCAGCAAACAATTATATACATGAAACATAAACAAATACTCAAGAAATGCTAAGCCATTTTATTATACTGAGCAATAGAATGAGTACAGGAGGTGATCAGAAAGATGGCACCTCAACTTGCACAAGGCAAGTGAAGAAATACACTCAGAATAGCAAAGGAATGGCCTCACACTGATCTACGTCCCAGCTGCTGGAAAACTGTCGTGCTACTGCTGCTGCTGGAAATCGAATGAGAATTTGGTTTTGTTCCCCTCCTCAAAACAAGCTGAAACTCTGGAATCGAACTCTACTCAATAAACCCAGAAAGCTTTCCTGGAATGGCTGACCCACGAAAATCACCCCCTTGGGGTTCTGCACAGTCTCTCCAGGCTCTGCGCTGCCACTGAATGAAACCCTCCAGAAATCTGCCTGAAACCTCTGCCAAAAGCCTCCAATATGCAAGGGTTGATCCCCTGCTCAATCTCCCAGCACAAATCCCACTACAAACCCTCAAGCCAGAACTCCTGCCAGAAAGAACTGCGTCATCCCTCTCAGTGTTGCGCAGTCCTCGAAGATGCTCAATCCTCCTGCCAAAAATGCTGATGAAACTACTGCCAAAATGCTGATGGAAATACCTTCCCAAGTAGGCACTCGAAGTCCCCCGGGGCTAAGGGTGAGATCTCCGAACGGAGACACTCAATGCACTAAACAGTGCTGCAGACTAGCTAAACAGCAAGTGTACTCTAAGTCGAAGTGACTAGCTCAAATGCACATAACTGAATGCCAAAATGAGGAAGCTCCTTTTTTCTTTATAGCCTTTGCCTCTCTCAATCCCAAGGCCCACCTTCACCAACGCAGTCCCTCTCTTGCCACGTGTTTCTTCCCTACTGCGTAGTCCCTCCAAGTGTCTGCGTGGGCTCCATTTCTGCACCCCCCTTTTGGCCCCCTTGGCTCCCTGTTAAGTCACAACGTTGTGCTACTAGGAAGTGACTTTTATTTTAAAAGTGGGTCATGTCCCCTTTCCCTCACCTTTTTATTCATAAGTAACTATAGAAGGCAAAAATTAAGCAAAATTGAATATTCCAATTAGCCATGGCTAATTAGGAATATTATAGTCTCCTTTGGCAAAATATTGCTTGTCCTCAAGCAATTAAAGTGATGGATGCTGCAATATTTTCTCACTCTCCCAAGTGGCATCCTCATCCGGCAAATTCTTCCACTTCACCAAGAATTTCCGGACCGTCCTGCTCCACAGCTGCCTCTCCCTGGTATCAATAATAGCCTTTGGCTGCAACACCAAATGCCCCTCATCTTCCATGGGTGGTAGCTCATCTGTCACTGTCACCTGCTGCCCCAATGCCTTCTTTAGGCATGATACATGAAAAACGTTATGAATCTTGCTGCCTTGGGCAGCTCCAACTCATATGCAACCTGTCCAATCCTGCGTATCACCCTGTATGGCCCATAAAAGTGGGGCTTGAGCTTCTCAACCCCCTTCTGCTTCAGTGACGACTGTCGGTATGGTTGTAATCATAGGTAGACCATGTCCCCTACCTCAAACTGTCTCTCCACCCAACCCCTGTCAGCATACAACTTCTGCTAGTTCTGCGTTGTAGCCATGTTATCCTTGAGAGCTCGAAGGATATCCTGACTCTCTTGGATCCAAATCTTGGCTCTCAGAGCCTTGCTATCACCAAACATCATGTCAACAAAAGATAAAGGATGATACCCATACAAAGCATAGAATGGTGACATACCAATGGATATGTGATGTGTAGTGTTGTAGCAGTACTCCCCTAGATGCAGCCACTTCAGCCATGCTCTCTACTGCCCACTAACGTAGTTACGCAAGTACCCCTCCAGCCACTTGTTAACTATCTCTGTCTGTTCGTCTGTCTGTGGGTGATAACTGGTGCGCGGTGTCAACTCCGTCCCCACTAGCCGAAAAAGCTCCTGCCAAAACCCGCCCATGAAATAGCTGCCTCTGTCACTGACAATGGTCTTAGGAAAACCATGTAGCCTGAAGACCTCTCTGAAGAACAGCTTGGCCAGCTGTGCTGCTCTGTAGTGTGCGGATATCGCAAAGAAATGTGCGTACTTCGTCAGCGGGTCAACGAAGACAAAAATACAATCCTTGCCCTGTACCATGGGAAACCCTGTGATGAAGTCCATCGAAATGCTCTCCCATTTTCCCTCCGGAATGGGAAGAGGTTGCAATAAACCCGCGGGATGGCTCATATCCCCCTTGTTCCTTTGGCAAACGTTGCACTCCTGGATATGTTGAAGTACGTCCTCCTTGAGGACCTTCCATGAGAACCTCTCTCTAATAGCCCTGTAGGTTTTGGTAAACCCCTGATGGATGGCCAATGGTGAATCATGTGATGCCTAGAGTATCTTCTTCTTGCGCTGAGATCCCTCAATCAAGAAGATCCGATCCCTATAGTAGATGATCTCATCGATCACCCTGTACCTGTCATCCGCCACCTGCCCATCCAAAACCTCACACGCAAACCTGTCCTTGGAGTACTCTACTAAGAGTCGAGCCCTACAGTCTGTGTCCAAGCTCATAAGAGACAACGTGGCTGGTCTACATGAAAGAGCATCTGCTACCACGTTGTTCTTACCCTTCACATAATCAATGTCAAAGTCATATGCTTGGATCTTGCTGATCCACTTCTGCTGCCTCTCCTGTAGCTGCTTCTGCTCTAAAAAGAATCTGAGGCTATTGTGATCAGTCCTCACCCTAAACCTGTTACCCACTAAATACTACCAGAACTTGGCCAATGCATGCATGATGGCCAGCATCTCCTTGTCGTATATAGAATACAACCTCTCATGCGGAAGGAGCTTCCGGCTCTCATAGGCTATAGGGTGACCTCCCTGCACCAATACTAAGCCGATCCCCTCTCCCGACGCATCATACTCCAAAACAAATCGCTGCGTGAAATCTGGCAACGCAAGCACTGGGCCGCTGCTCATAACCACCTTGAGCCTGTCAAAGGCTCGCTGCGCTGTATCCGACCAACTGAAAGCCCCCTTCCTCGTCAAATATGTCTGGGGTGCAGCAAATTGTGAGAAACTCTTGACGAACTTCCGGTAGTAAGTACAAATGCCAATGAACCCCCGTAGTTCTGTCATGTTCCTCAACTCCGGCCACTCTCTAATGGCCCTGATCTTCTCCTCGTGGACTCTCACTCCGTCCACCCGTATGATGTGCCCCAAATACATCTCTATCAACCCAAACTCACACTTGGAGAGTTTGGCATAGAACTGCTGCTCCTGCAAGATACGCAATAATGTCTCAATTTGCTGGAGATGCTCCTCCCAATTTCTGCTGTAAATGAGAATTTCATCAAAGAATACCAACACGAACTTCCTCAAGTGACTGTGGAAGATGTGATTCATGCAGGACTGAAATGTGGCGGGGGCGTTGGTTAGCCCAAAGGGCATCACCAAGAACTCAAAGTGCCCATAGTGACACCTGAAGGCGGTCTTGGGAATGTACTGCTCCCTCACGCGAATTTGATGGTACCCAGATCTCAAATCAATCTTTGAGAAGAATCGTGCTCCTCTCAACTCATCCATCAATTCGTCGATCCTGGGTATGGGGTACCTGTTCTTCAGTGTCTTCTTGTTCAGGGCCCTGTAGTCAATGCACATCCTCAATGTGTCATCCTTCTTCTTCACCAACACCACGGAAGAAGCGAAAGGACTCGTGCTCGGCTGAATGTGCCCAAGAGTCAGCAACTCCTAGATAGCCCGCTCAATCTCATCCTGATAGGCCTTGGGGTGCCTATAGGGGGTGGTAATCACTGCCTGTATGCCCTGCTCAAGCTCGATGGTGTGCTCAAACCCCCAATCCAGTGGCTGTCCCGGTGGAATCTCCCCAAACACTATGGCATACCGGTCAAGGATGGACTGTATCTCCGAATGTACCATCTACCCTGTAGTCCCTGCCTCTGATGCACGCAGCTCCACTGCCCACTCTATGTCTCCCTTCCGGAAGACTGCCTCCATCTGATGAGCCGAACAGTCTATGGCAGATATGTGTGTGGGCCCCGTATCTTCTCATGCCTCCCTGTCTTCTCATCATCCCACTCCATCTCTAGGGTCTTCCAATCTGTCGTGACCTTCCCTAGAGTGATAAGCCACTGAACACCCAGTATCATGTTGGTGTTTAGAATATCGACCACGAAAGAAGTGGTCAGTCAGTGTATAGGTGCCCATCGTCATTGATAGCTCTGGAACATAACGGGCACACAGTATGGTTTGATCTCCTGGGACCAAAACTGAAAACCCATCGAAGCTCTTCGTCTATATACCTCTCCGCTCAACCATATGTGCATCAATGAAGTTGTGGGTTGCCCCACTGTCAACCAAAACCGATACTCGCTGGCCACGTACTATCCCCCGTACACGCAGCGTCAAATACTTGGGAACTCCTCGCAATGCTGCAAGGGCCCCTCCGATAGGTGCAAAAGATGCACCGCCTACTGCTAGTGGAGGTGGCAAAGGTCCCTGCACAGCATGACTATCTCCTGCCTCCACATCATCCTCTTCCCCACTGCTCTCAGAGAAGACCTCAATAAAATGTGCTTTGCCAGCAGCACATCTATGCCCTGATGCCCACTGCTCCTGGCAGGTGAAGCACAACCGCTTCTTCAGCTCCCTCCTGGCATCATTGTCAATCTGCGCTCATCCTGTATTACCCTTTGGGGGC
Organism: Pinus taeda; assembly: GCA_000404065.3. Lineage (NCBI taxonomy): Eukaryota > Viridiplantae > Streptophyta > Pinopsida > Pinales > Pinaceae > Pinus > Pinus taeda. The sequence goes on from APFE030941592.1 coordinate 96,386, forward strand.
GGAATCCTCATGTCCTTCCCCTTAGACTGAAAAGTCTGTCTCTCGGGGTAAGGCATCCGGGTCGTGGGTAAGACATCCTATAAATCCTGGGTCCTGCTAATGGCGTCCTAGAGTGTGGCTGGTCTAGTGGATCAGACTAATCCCCGAAATGGCTCTGCTAATCCCTCAACATACATATAGATCCTCCATGCCGTGGATAGATCTGGCACCATCACTAAGACCCTCAAGAAATCTGCAATGTAGGTCTCTGGGCTCCCTGTCTGTTTGAGCCTCATCAGCTCAACAAAATGCTGCTCTGGATCCCTCCGATCAAATCGCTCCATCAATCTTCTGGTGAACTCTGCATATGTCATCACTGTGGAGTGTCTGAGTGTAACCATCCCATGAAACCACCAATCCTGAGCCTCACCATCCAAATGCAACGTTGCCACCTTGATGGCCTTTGTCTCCGACATCTGGTTAAGCTGGAAATAAATGTCCAGCTTCTCCACCCAAGACTTTGCCAAACTGTTTGATGAACCATCAAATGTAGGCAAGTGGAATCTACTCGCTGCACGGTGGGTGTCACCATCATGATAATGTCGGTACCCTCTGTGATGGTCGCGAGGTCTACTATCCCGCTGGAGCTGAACAAAGTCTCTGAATGAAAGAGCATCCCTGAACTCCTGCCCATAGGCCTGGTACTCTGCAAAATAATCACCTATATGACCGGGCTCTGCCTCTTGCTGGGCTCCGGCCCCGTGTCTGCTCCTAAGAAGGTGGGCATGGTAGAGCGTGTAGGGGCATGTGAGGCCACCTGCTATGCAGTATCACGCTGCTCTAGCAAATGATGGGATGCACTTGATCCCTCACCATTCTGAAAAACTCGGAGGCTCTCACGCTGTCTGGCCTCTACTGTCGTGAATCTCTGCCCCATCACCTCAATCTGCCTCGACAGATCCTGCACTGATTTGAGGAGCATATCCGCAGATCTCTTCCCGTCCTCATTTGCCATCAGATCCTTCTGCCCTGCATCCACCACAGGCTCTTCCTGTTTTGCGTCCACCACCAGAACACAATCCCCCTCTCCGTAGGTATTCTCCAACCTACGCCCAGTGTCTCTGTATCTCCTACCTTTGTAACTGTAAAGTTTTGTAGATGTTCTATGCTAAGAGCAATTTCACTTTTCACACAGCAATCATACAAGTAGTTAAGCAAAATGCAGATAGAACATATAAGCAGATCTTACAGAAGACAAATTAGAAACAGGAAAAATGTGTGTGTTCGTTTCGGCGGTCAACAGGATGCTTCAACCAGCAAAGTCTCCTTTGGTCAGCCAGCCCAGATGTGTCACAACAACCCTCCAACCAGTAGATGAGTCAACCCAAGTCAATTCTACAAAAGTCAACGCTGTCCTGAAAAGTCAACGCAGGGGCAGCAAGCTAAAAGACAATGCAGCAGCAAAACGGTCAACCCTTTGACCTCGATTTTTGTGCCAGGTAGTACGGCCTTCAAAAATCGAACCTTCCACAAGTTTTCAGCTTGATTGGACCAAGCGTTGACCAAAGTCAACGATGGTCAAACTTTCTGCGAAACCCTAGCAGCAGAAAATCGTACTGCAGCTCAACCTTACGGTCTGTCCTCTTCGTCCTTCCCACGTGTGGCTGAAATTCGTCCTCCAGATAGCTCGTACTCTTTAGGATGAGAGAGGAAGATGTGAGTTGATTTGTGATGAAATTCTCTCCAACTTTTCCTGTATTTATATCCATCAATGAAGGTGTGTGACACATCTGTTGGGCATGTGAGCCTACATGACAAAACTGGCTGATCTTGCACATATAATTTATTAAGATTAATAAATTCAAAATATAAGTTCTGCTCATCGGATTAAGACTATTTTTATATGGATTTTACACCTCTCAGAAAGAGGAATCCAACAAAAATATTAGCCTCTTAATCTGAGCATCAGAACATGGAGTTTGGACCTAGTTGTCCAAATTTAACACTCCCTCTCAACTAGGGAGAACTCCATCTATTAGTGCAATCAACATCATGAGTCATCCCGCCGAAACTTGCTTTGTTGGCTTCTTTATTTCAGAACAGAAGTGGGTCAGTCACAAAGACATCATCCCCCGACTGATATAATCAGTCCAGAGGTCCCAAACCTCACAAATCTTGATCCCAGATCAAGTGGTTGGACCATGCCATCCTAGATAGAGAGTACGGCAATCTCTGATGCGTCCATCAGTCTTTGCTAATAGTCTCTAGCTTTTCCACACCTCATTGGCCAAATGAGAGGTACTTCCCATGAGCCCTGAACTCAATGGGTAGGATGCATACGGGGCACAGATAAATGAGTGGCGAACCAGCTCAATAATATCCCCAAAGCCCCCCAGAGCTCCCAGAGCTCATCGTCCAACAGGACCCACATCATAGGGTCTTTCCACGACACCAAGACTCTCACGGAAGGTTAGGAACTTGACCTTCCCCAGGGGCTTAGTGAGAATATCCGCGACCTGCTCATCAGTTCCTATATGATCGAGCCTTACGGCGCCTCGCTGTACCATATCCCGGATAAAGTGGTACCTGATATCAATATGCTTGGATCGGTCGTGGAACACAGGATTCTCAGTCATACGAATCCCACTCTGATCATCACAGAGTATCACAGTGGTATCGAGAATGTCTCATACCATTCTCTACTGACCCGAAGTCAGTCTCAGAGTGCGTACCACTAGTCCCAAATCAGTAACATTGATCCCAAATCAATGGAGGTCATCCTAGCATAGAGAGTACGGTAGATATAGCGATGCGTCCATCGATAGTACTACTATGGTCCCTATCCTCATTTCCCTCCTCATTGATCAAATGAGAGGTACTTCCCATGAGTCCCAGACTGCATGGGTAGGATGCCTCGACGGGAGAACTAATCAATCCTGTCCTCACAGGAGAACACATCAATCCTGCCCCAATCGCCATGGAGAACACATCAATCCAGGCCTCACAGGAGAACTAATCATCCTGCAACACAGGAGAGCGAATCATCCTGTTCCACAAGAGAGCGAATCATCTTGTCCCACAAGAGAGCGAATCATCTTGTTCCACAAGGGAGCGAATCATCTTGCCCCACAAGAGAGCGAATCATCTTGTTCCAGTGCGCACCACCAGGGGAGGGTGAGTCACCCTGTGGTCGTATGTTGCTCCAGTAATAATCGCAAGCCCTCCAGAGCTCCCAGAGCTCAATGTATGCAACATGCAGGACCCTTTTACAAAGATCTCTTGACGACTCCAAGTCGTTCAGGAAAATCACAAATTTGATCTTTCCTCGGGGCTTTGATCAGCCTGTACATCATCTTAATGCGATGGAGCCTCCATGCTCATCGACTTACCATATCCCAGATGATGTCTATCTGCTGGAGCAATCGACAAATACGGGATTCCTTAATAATCGAATCCCACCTCTGGTTGTCATAGAGCAGCTCACTGAAGAGCTTCAGCAACCAAACAGCCTCACAGAAGGCCATACTAACAGCAATGTATTCTGCCTCCGCGGTGCTCAAAGCCACCGACTTCTGCTTCCTGCTCATTCATGAGATCGAAGCAGAACCAAGATTGAAACAACATCCAGATGTGCTCTTACGATCCACCACACTGCCAGCCCAATCGGCATCAGTATATCCACGGAGTATCACACTCCCGGCAGTGTATCTCAGCCCATGGTTTATCGTGCCCTGAAGATATCTCAAAAGATTCTTGGCACCAACCCAGTGAAAATGATGAGGCTCAACCATCTGTTGACTCAAAGTATTCACTGCAAAACATATGTCTGGACGGGTGTTCACTAAGAACATCAAAGCTCCTATGAGTTGACGATACTCAATAGGATTGGCCAAAATAGGCCCTGCAGCGCTGCCACTCAACTTCTTAAAGTTGAGTTCCATTGGTGTCGACACGGACTTACAGTCCACCATCCCAAATCTTTCCAGAAGCTTCACAATATATTTTCCTTGAGAAAGGAAAATCTCTCCAGGTCTCTACCAGACCTCCAGGCCTAGGAAATAGTGCATCAGTCCTAGGTCTTTATCTCGAACTCAGCAGCAAGCTCCCTCTTACATTGATGAATGAGAGGGTCATCACCTGTCAGGAAGAGGTCGTCCACATACAGTACTAGAATGAGAGGCTTTCCTTCCACAACCTTGAAGTAAAGGTTTGGATCAACATTGCTTCGATTGAAGCCCAGCTTCATCAAGTAACTATCCATCCTCTCATACCAAGCTCTGGGTGCTTGCTTTAACCCATAGAGGGCTTTCTTCAACCTGCAGACATAACTGTCTAGATCTTGAACTTCAAATCCCAGAGGTTGTTCTACATACACTTCTTCCTTTATTGCACCATGCAGAAAAACGGTCTTGACATCCATCTGATGAAGACTCCATCCTTGCGTAGCAGCAAGGGCTATGATGGATCGGATGGTGGTATATCATGCCACAGGTGCAAATATATCGTCATAGTTAATTCCTTCCTTTTGAGAGAAGCCACGAGCAACAAATCTTGCCTTAAACTTTTCAGCACTCCCATCAGATCCATGTTTAATCTTGTAGAGCCATTTAGCGGTGACAACAGATTTGTCCTTCGGTCTCGGGACCACATCCCAGACATCATTCTTCATAATAGCTTCATATTCTTCATGCATAGCATCCTTCCAGACTTGATGCTTGATGGCTTCCTCAAAAGATCCAGGTTCAGATTGTACAATAGTACTCATGGCAGCTAGATACCCTTGGTATCTACACGGCTTCTTGCTTTCTCGGAATGTCCCCCCTCAGCATCTTCGAGGGTGTCCCTGAGCCATGATGGCCTCTTTCCTAGAGAAGGGGAAGGATCAATAGGGTCCATTGGCCCTTCAACATCAGGCATAGTCTCATCCTGGGGTTCTTCCAGATTTCCAGGTCTTTCTTCATGATTTTCTTCAGATCTGGGAAGATCTACTACTTTCTTCAGGGAAGCATCTTCGTCAAAAGTGACATCATGGCTTATCTCTACTTCCCTTTGACCAGGTACATAGACTCTATATGCCTTAGAAGTCTCACTGTAGCCCACAAACATTCCTTTCTTCCCAGTAGCATCCAGCTTACTTCTCTTTTCTTTCGGCACATGAAAATAGACAGGACATCCAAAAAATTCTAAAATGTGAGACATCAGGTTTCTTACCAGAAAAACCCTGTTCGGGAGTTTTGGAGTCCAAAGCGGAATGAGGGCATCGGTTTTGAATGTACACAGCAGTATTTGCAGCTTCTCCCCACAGAAACTTTGGTAGACCCTGGTCACATAGCATGGCACGGGCAGCTTCCACAATAGTCCTATTCTTGCGTTCAGCAACACCATTCTGATCAGGAGTATATGCAGTGGTAGTCTCCCTCTTAATGCCAGCTTCTCTGCAAAAGTCTTGAGCTCATTTGACTCATATTCAGTGCCATTGTCAGTCCTCAAAATCTTGATCCTCTTTCCGGTCATATTTTCCACCAAGGCTTTGAAGGTACGGAACCATATGAAAGCCTCATCCTTCTTCTTCAAGAAGTATAGCCAGGTTTTGCGAGAGAAGTCATCAGTAAATGTCATATAGTAAGAACATCCCCCCAGGGATGTTACAGGCAACATACCGGAAAGATCAGAATGGACCAGTTGCAATATCTCAATGTCTTTGTGACACTTGAGGGGAAAGGTCCCCTTGTATGTTTTCCTTCAGCATAGCCCTTACATACACCTTCATGATTATTTCCAAAATCAGGCATCCCTGTCACCACCTTCCTTGCTTCGGGAAGA